>CAJHQP010002416.1:0-86873 GCA_905132765.1 Moricandia arvensis
TTTTCTCCAATCCTTCACCATCTAATCTATTAAAACTGAAGTACAAATAAGAAATAACCCTGAGTTTTTCTCAATAATTACATACTTATGCCACTGGAACTAAAATAAACGTAAGGGCTTCATTAAAGTTGTTTTAGTCTTTTGCTTACATTAACCTAACATTTTCTTCGTTGTTGAATTAGCATTAACCTTCTTGGCGACAAAGAGAACCGAGTAAGAACGACAGGGACAATGACGAAGGTTCTAAATTCCTCTAACTTGTTTTGTTCATCACCGGACGATGGAGAGCTCATCGGAATTGTGTAGTACGAGGCAGAGCGTGTAACCTTCCTGTATTATATCCCATCGAAGTTCTGTAGATCTCACTGTGTCATCATCACTGTACCATTCCTTGCTGAATGTTTTCATCTCTCACTCTTAATCTTCTCTCAATTGATTAGTATCTCTGTATAGATCTAAATATTTAATGGTGATTTGCTTTTTCAGTAAAAGGTTTAGGCTTAAAAGATGTGTATCAATGTGTTGTATCGTCTGAGGAAAGATAAGTCTATCAGAAGGTTTGATTTTTAATCATTTTAAGCCTAATTCAAGTGCTTTATTCTTGTGGGTTTTTCTTTTTGTATTTGCTTGGATCATAATTGAAGATAATTTAGGATTTAGATTTTGATAAATTTTGGTGAATGTTGGAGCAGGTACTAGCGGGATTAACAGATGAAGAACTCTAGAATTTAGATGTTGTTCAGGTGAAGAATATGAGAGAGTGACAGCTGGTGTTGTAAGCGGTGTGTCTAAAAATTTTCATATCCATGAAACAACATTTCATAAGATTGATTCTATTGTTATTTTTATTTGGATGTACAGGACAATTCTAAGAAGATGGCTATGAAAACATATAAATGAATCAATAAGGAAAATATCGAAGGAGAATGAGATTTCCAGATTTCACCTTTTTTATTAACTTTAATTAGGAAAAATGAGGTTTGATTCTCATGTTTGATCATGGTGTGTTTTGGATTTTTCTTTCTTTTGGTTAGGAACGCATGAAGAAATTTATAGGTGTTCAAAGAAATCATGGAGTAGAAGAGAAATTCTGCAAGGAACGGAAGGGGTGATTCAACCATGTCCTAACCAAAGAGTAAGCTAATGCTCCATCATCTTGAATAAAATATGTGTTAAGAGGATATAGTCATTTTTCACTTAATTTCTGAGTATAATAAAACCTCGAGAGTGATAGTATTGTGGAGATCAGTGAAAGAATAGTAATGCCATACATTATTTTGTGGGTTGTATTATTATTATAAGTCTTCTAGAGATTTTGGCATATATCTTATGTATGGTTTGGTTGATGCTAATGCTTCTTTTTAGGTAACTAATTAAAGTGAGTAGTATATCACTGAACTAATCTTTAAAAAGAATATACTCAGAATTCGGTGGTACTCTCCTTAAATGATAGATTTGAGAAGTCATGTGTATTTTAGTATCAATTTTGTAATAAATGAACGTCTACCACGGGTAAACAATTTCAAAGCCAAAAATATTGGCATAGCTTGCTAAAAAGTGAAAACCAACCTGTCAAAATGAAATATTTTTTCAAAATAACTCATGCTTCGAAATAAACATTTCTTGAGAACATGACACATCTTTGTTAAAATTAAGAACTGTATCTTAACCATAACTATACCTTAATCTACATGTGGCTTCATGAGTAAAAGAAATCACAAGAACAAACAATAAAAACTAAACCAATGAGAAGATCACTACAGAACATGTTGTCTTCCTAACATGTGGAACAATGTAAATTCTGGAAATTGGCGAATTCACTCTGATAATGACGAATTCATAAGAAAAATTATTTGAAAAAAACATCAAGACGGAAAGGATTCTCATAAAAAGAGAAGGTATGTGAATGACACCAAGGGAGACATAAGGGTTCGACCTTACTTTCACCATTACTCATCTGATTAAGAACCATAACTCTTGACTGCAGCTAAGTGATTAGTTCCATTGAAATTTATATGCATTGTGAACCTTTCCAAGATGTCACGTAAAGATAGAGTTACCATATTCTTAAAACCATATGAATGTTAATTAAAAATAAGAAGCAATGATTATTAATTAGAGAACAAAAATATAATTCACATGACATAACCATGTATTTAAATTGCTTTGGCTATTATAATTCAAAATTTAATAAAATAATAATAATTTTATTTGATGTAAATGAATTAAAAACTTATAAAATCAATAATCTAAAATCATTTTAATATACATATAATTTTATTAAAAAATACTGAATCTTAGAAATACAGATAATAGTGCATTCAGTTTCCAATTTAATAATTAGATTAAATGGACTAAAATTTAATGTATGCAAAGTTGCAAACTGTAGAACTTGAAAATCTATTTTTTTATATATATTTTAAAATTGTTTTTTCTATTTTAATTAGTTTAAATTATGAGTTATCGTACCAAAATGTTATAAAAATATATTGGTATGTGTTAACAACAAGTATTAACAAAATGAATTATGTATAAAAGAGATACTATTAGACATTAATAATGTCAAAACAAATGAACAACAACAATACATGTATAATGCTTAATAAAAAACCAAAACTATATACATAAAAATGAAAATACACCCGCGCGGGTGTGCGGGTAGAATCCTAGTGATCACTTCAAGTTGGATCACAAATCAACACTTACATATTTTGAATCAGCACAAAACGTTTTCATCATTAACGTCAACTGAATCGAACCAAGAATGTTGTTCCGAGAGATTAAAATTGGAACTGTCGGGAAGTCAAAAAAGGATATGTTTTTTTTTCTATTACAGAACTCTTATTAGTCGTGCACGAGCACACACGTGTCAAAAAAATGAACATCTCTTATTCTCTTCCTTGTCCGAATCTCCTGATGACGATTCTCTTTCTTCTGACTTCTCTCCACATAAAAAAGACTCGACCTTTCGTACTCTCCAGTAGCTCCCACACTCTCATAAACTGAAACAAGAAACCTCTGCCTCCCGAAGAAATCTCTAAAATGTCGGAACTGCAACCAGCTGACGACAATAGTAATCAGCAACCAAACGGCGTCGTCACTCCTTCTCTTCCGTCAACCTCAGCCGAAGCGCCGACGATTAACCGCCGCCGGATCGAAACGGCTGAGGAGACCAAGCGTTCGATTAGGCGAAATCGGCGGCGACCAGTACCACTCAAAATGGGCACCGACGGCGATGGGTAACAAGACCAAATCTTTGACGAGGACACGAGCCCTGACGAATATAGGAACCCTAGACGACGAAAATGTGGATTCCCCTTCTTTTGGGGTTGTTGGGAGCTGGCGGGTCAAGAAACGGGTCGGGGGTCGGCGAAGCGGGTGAGATCCGGTTGGGATGAGAAAGGTGGAGAGTTGGAAGGTGGGTTTAGGGATTTCAGTAGAGAAGATTCGGATAGTCCGGTAAAGGAGGAGTCTTTGGTGAGAGATGGTGTTGGTGGGTTTTACGGCAGAGAAGGGGTGAAGATTTGGTTGCAGGAGTTAGGGTTAGGGAGGTATTGGCCAATGTTTGAGATACATGAGGTTGATGATGAGGTTTTGCCTTTGTTGACTTTGGAGGATTTGAGAGATATGGGGATCAGTGCTGTTGGGTCGAGGAGGAAGATGTTCTCTGCTATTCAGAAGCTTGGTAGGGAGTTCTCATGATAGAGTGGAGAGTTTTGATCGGTTGAGATGAAAGATAACATGTTTTTTCTGTTGTCGTTTTTGATTGTGAGATAGTCAACCATGGCAATGTAAGCTTCTAATGTCTGAAACCACGAATGAGAAAAGCCTTTTCTTCCGTTTTTGGTATAATACTCCATTCGTTGATTGTTACTTATCTTTGGTGCTGCTTGTGTGAATATAGTATCAGCTACGGGAGTATTAGTAGAAGGAATTGGGAAACAAGAAGGTTTGTTTTTAATCTTTGATATCTCTGGATGGTGTTGATGATAACTAACTTACAGCTGAATAGGGGTTAGCCTATATACCGTCTACCTTTTGGTTAGCATCGTTAAGTGTTTAGCTATGGCCTATATCAATATGTAGAACACAGGAGCAAGAACTTAGATTTGTTTATGTTCACACAACTTCTCTTTTTTGGGATGTCCAAACCTGGTAGATTCAGGTTTATTGCGGAAAAGAGTCAAATATGAATGTTGTCATTGGGGCTGGCTGTAAAATAATGGACAAGCAAAGAATCAGAAGGGTCTAATAGGAATTTATTAGCATCATTGTTTTCTTTAGATTCCAGGTAGTCAGGAGAGATTTCAAGGAGCCACAGAAAGATCCCACCCACATGCTTTCTCTTTAAAATGACTTTTTTGATGCATTCTTTTTCTTTGTTGAGGGCGAGAGTCCGGTTATGGGTTTAAATAGTTGGTTTATAGGTTATTTTCGGTTACCAACAAACACTATTGCAAATGCTACCAAACTAGGCAACTATTCAAACGTTGAGGACTGAAAGATGGAGTTCTTGGAAGTAATATTCAGTATTATTTTTGTATTCATTTCGTGGAAGCTACAAGAATAAAAATGGGAAATTATACAAGTAACCTTCACAAAACCAAAAGGAACAATAGGTGAAAGAAGACGAACAATCACCAAAGGCTTTCATCAAATTTAATTATAAATAACTTGGGAGAAAACCGAGGATATTCTTTTTCTTCAACTACTCGTGCTGTTGGTAAAACATGATCCGGCGGGAGTAAATTGCGAAGCTGACCAATGGCGAAGACTGAAGAGCAAGCACAAATATATATTATATATTCTTTATTATTGTGTCATCATTTCCGTATTAAAAAAGAACAGAGAATAGTATTTCATTAGTTGTCATTGTATAATATAATTTTTTGTTTTAAAATGTTTTTATGATTTTAATGATAAATTTATTAATTTTATAGATTATTTAATTTTTATTAGTTGAAATATGATTAAATTTAGAGAAATACCCTAAGATAACCCTAAAAAAGTTTTTGTCACAAAAATAACCTCCAAGATCAAAAATGACAAATCTAGCTTTTTTTTATTTTCAAAAAAATAATTTTTATTTTATTTTTTTCAATTTTAAACCTCACCCCCAAAACCCCACCCCATAACTCTAAATCCTAAGTATAGATTAGTTAATCCAAGGGTTAACAAAATGACTAATATACATTTATACCCTTTGGATTAACTAATCTAGACTTAGGGTTTAGAGTTATGGGGTGGAGTTTTGGGGGTGAAGTTTAAAATTGAAAAAAAAATTAATTTTTTGAAAATAAAAAAAAAGTTAGATTTGTCATTTTTATTCTTGAGGGTTATTTTTGTGACAAAAACTTCAAAAGGGATTATTTAAGAGATTTAACCTTAAATTTATAAATAATAATATTTTATTTAAAAATATATAAAATTAAATAATTTTAATTTGTCTGTATAAACCTAAAATCTATACTATTAAAATAGAAACATAAAATTGGACCCAACTTGATTCTAGATGGAAATTAAAAAGAAAATATACTATATAATTAATTCGACTATAACACTAATCTTAAGCTTAGCACATTTAATATCAATAATATAGCACCCTTAAACCTAGCCTATTTTATGGTAAGACTATATATTCAATTATTAATGTTTTGTAAAGTAACCGATAATTCGTAAACTTAGATTTTGCATGTTTATAAAGAAAACTTTGTATTACGATTATTAAAGATAAAATTTTAAAGACGTAATGTTTATTGAACAACTTGAAGCTCTACAAGTTATCCATTCATACTCATGATTATAGAAAATGTCACTTCATTTTTTTTACCTTATCTATCAATTTATTCAAGTATATTTGGAATACATCATTGAATCTAATTTTTTTTGTCAATCGTTATATTAATAAAAGCCAAATATCATTTTTGTTACAAATGGACATCAAAATTAAAATCCATTACGTTATTTAACCCATTCTTAGCCCAATTATAAAGATGAGGTCAAGTAAGAATAGACATATGTCTTCCACGCGGCCTCTATTGGGTAGAAAAAGATGATACATGTTGTTCAGGGGGAGGACTTGATTTTTTTTCGGAGAGGATTGACTTTCAAGCCGTCGGAACAGTAACTAACTTGAAACTCTCAATATCAATCACAAATCTTTTTTTGGAACCTCCAAATCCATCCTAGGTTTGATTCCATTTGCATGCTTCATATTCTCAAAACACCTCTGTTGTCATCAGACTTCTATACTTTCCGTCAGATGTGTAAACCGCCAAGATGCTTGAAACGATTTATGAACAACCTTTGTTGAAACACTTTCTAGTAAAACAAATTTCAATTCTTCTTTAGCTGAAATAAATCGTGAGACAAACTTGCAAAAACTCAATTTTCATCTTCTAAGTAAAGTTTTCTTATGATAGAGAGCAAAGATTGATAACTTTGTTAATGAAGTCAGAGAATGACCAACGCAAAGAGTGAAGCCAAAAGACATTACAACAAATATGGCTTTTCATAGCATACGTTTAACGCTCACTACAAGAAAACTCGTCTTTTGCTACGAAATTTTATTAGGAAAATCTTTCCTCGTAAATATACTACGAATTTACTTCGAATTTACTAAAGTACTCGTAAGCCTACGAGAAAGGTTTTCCTCGTAAAGCCGTAGTAAAATTACGAGGAAGTTACATGGAAACAGACATTTCCTCATAATGTCGTAGTAAAAGATTGTCCTCGTAAATTTCTAGTAAAATGTTACTACGAAATTAAGAGGAAAACTTCTTTTACTTCAATTTAGCGAGGAAATAGCTAGAAAATACCAATTTTTAATTTAAAACGTGTTTTGTACCCACTTTTCCTCCCAATTTCCTAGTAAATGTTCAGATTCGAAAATTTCTATAAATACCACCATTTGTGATTCATTTCAAACACACCAAAAAAAAAAATCAGCTATAAGCTTGATCAAAGAAAAAAAATGTCCGGTCCGGGAAATATTTTCGAGTTGCAGAAGTGGATGTATTCACACAGAGATAATAACGGGAGAGTGACGAAAGAATTTCTCAAAGGATTGGAGACGTTTATGCATCAAGCAGATTCTACACCACTCACGCAGGAAAGTGGTAAGATGTTCTGTCCTTGTCGGAAATGCTGCAATACAAAATTAGGCCCTCGTGAAAATGTTTGGAAGCATTTAATAAATAGAGGTTTCATGCCATATTATTATATTTGGTATCAACATGGAGAAGATGCTAGTTGTATGAATGAAGCTAGCAGTAGTAATAGCAATTTCGAGGTTGAACCGGTTAATCATTTGCTTAATGAAAATAGCTATCATCACCAGGAGGAACAAATGGTAGATTGTGATAGGGTTCATGATATGGTAGGTGATGCATTTGTAACTAATGATGATGATGAAGTTGAAGAACCTAACTTAGTTGCAAAAAACTTTTATGAAATGTTAGAAGCTGCGAATGAGCCAATTTACAGTGGTTGTAGAGAAGGTCTGTCAAAATTGTCGTTGGCTGCTAGAATGATGAGTATTAAAACCGATCACAATCTACCTGAAAATTGTATGGATGCATGGGCAAACTTGTTTAAAGAGTATTTGCCAGAAGACAATGTGTATGCTGAATCTTATTATGAGATTTAGAAATTGGTATACAGTCTTGGTTTGCCCTCGGAGATGATAGACGTTTGCATCGACAACTGCATGATTTACTGGGGAGATGATGAGAAGTTAGAAGAATGTCGATTTTGTAAGAAACCACGATTCAAACCGCAAGGTCGAGGGCGCAATAGGGTACCGTACCAAAGGATGTGGTACCTACCAATCACAAATAGATTGAAAAGATTGTACCAATCTGAGGAGACTGCTGGAGGGATGAGATTGCACGCCGAGCATACTCAGACGGATGGAGAGATGACTCATCCATCAGATGCAAGAGCTTGGAAACATTTTAACAATGTACATCCACATTTCGCTAGCAATAGCCGGAATGTGTATCTTAGATTATGCACTGATGGATTTAGTCCATTTGGAATGTCAGGGAGACAATATTCATTGTGGCCAGTCTTTCTTACACCGTACAACCTGCCACCGGAGATGTGCATGCGACGAGAGTTTCTATTCTTGACCATATTAATACCTGGTCCAAAGCATCCAAAAAGATCACTCAGCGTTTTTCTACAACCATTGATAAAAGAGTTGAAAGATTTGTGGTCTACAGGGGTGAGGACTTGTACGAGGACTTTACGAGGAAACTTTATCCACGACCTTACGAGGAAAATGTTTCCTCGTAAATTTACTAGGAATTTACGAGGAAATTAGCTTTACGATAAACGTGTCACTACGAAACGCCTTTCCTCGTAAATTCCTAGTAAAGTGTCATTTACTAGGAAATTACGAGGAAATACCGTCCTAGTAAAACTCGTGTTTTCTTGTAGTGGCTATTATATAGTATTCATAGCGGTTTTATAAATGCTATTATAATTGACGCTATAATAGAGTACTTATATATGATAGCATTTTACAATGACGCTATCGTAGAGTGGCCTATAATAGCGTTACGCTTATGTTGTATTAATGCTATTTATTACACATTAGTCGTGTTATAGAAAATTATATAGCAGCTGTTCTCTTATGCTGTATTAAACTTATTAATAACAACTACTTCGTACTATATAAAATTGTGTAATAGCATTTTTTGTTGCTATGTATATTTGTAAAATAGTTATATTATGTAACCATGAATTACGTTGACGTAGCTCTACATAGATGCTATTTGGTGATATGGTTTTGAGTTATGTATATATGAATTGTAGCTTCTATTTTGGATACTATTTCGTACAATAAATCAATCACATGTGTTACACCAAATTCTCATAAAGAAATAAACAAAGTCTGAAATTTTCATTTCTCCATAATAGTAATATAATGTCATAATTAAGTTTCAAAGAAAAAACACAAGTCTCATTTGCAACAAGTACCATAGGTTCAATACAAAAGCAATGAAAGTAGAAGACCATACAGTTCTTATTCCACCTCAAACGATGACAATTTATCTTCAGGCCATGCTACAGTGGTACCGATAGCATCCTCCATACACTCTTTTTCCTGCATTATGATTCAAGCTCTCTTATTAAAAACCAATGTCAAATAAATACACATTTTCAAACGATTTAAGGTCCTTCATGAGCAAAATACTTACTAAATCTTCTGCCAATCTAACCATTCTTTTATGGCTACATGTATGGAGAATATGCTTACGTCTTCTTTCCTTGTATGCATCGCTAACAGCTTATACAGAAGTGTTACAATGCTGAATATGAAAAATAAAAGTAAGTACAATTTGATACCTTGAACTCTTACTAGTCTTCTCTTTCTTAAACTTCCTCCACTCTGCCATTGAAATATTGTCTAGACGCAACTTCAATCGCTTTGCGTGGTTATCAGCTTTAATAATCTGATTAACCAAGCGTGATTTAGAGACCCTCCATAAGCATCCCATATGTTTTATTACTGCCGCTTTCTCAAACTCTCCATCTAGTTCGAACCGTAACTACAATAACAAGAAAAAATAAGAGTACTAAGACCAGCATAATTTACAATGTGAATGAATACAAATACCTTAACAAATTTCCACAGAACAATCTTCCGTTCCTCACCAATTTTTCTCCAATCATCTATGAGGACATGAACATGTTCCCTTAGCAAGGGACCTAAGTGTGAAGACAACTTAAATGATCCTTCTCCACAAGGTTCTCTAACTCGGTGAACTCCCTTTTATTCGTACATTAGGATCTCACGCAATATCTTTCATCTTCGCTAATCCTCTGTGTTTCTTAGTCTGGGCCTGTACCATATCAGTATCTTCATCACGAGCCTTTGTACCTTCGGCCTCGTTGTTGGGTTATTCTCCACCAGCCGTAGCACCTTCGGAATCTTTGTTGGGTTCTTCACCACCAACCGTAACACCTTCGGCTTCTTTGTTGGGTTCTTATCCACCAGCCGTAGCACCTTCGGCATCTTGGTTGAGTTCTTCTCCACCATCATTGGCACCTTGTGATTCATCAAGCTGTGTCTGTGTCGGGTTGTGTTTGTATAGAGGTTGTGATTCCTCAATCCCATGGTAGCGGGTGCCGATGAATACATGGTCATCATCTCGTACTTGGGTCTTCCTTTTCTTTGATTGGCTTTCCCTTTACCGGCCATGACAATCCTACAATAAAACTCAAGGGAAACTCAAAAATTAACTCATAGTCAAACCAACTCAAACATGAATCCTAAAAAGTTAATCAATGCAATGAAACATATATTCCATAATAGGTAATCAACCCAAAGAATGTAATGCAAACCCAAGAATAGTTAATCAACGAAATCAAACATATATTCCTTCACTATCATCTTTGATATCATCAGCCTCATCTGATATGTCTTCTAGACTCATATCCATATCCGAAGGCAATGGACCTACATCTGCATGTAGGTCTTTCGAATTTCTCATCACTGTATCTTCTACGTGGTACCCTTCATTCTCATCATTTTCCCTTGAGTAAAATATCTGTCTCGCTTGAGATGCTAAAATGAATGGATCCTTTGCAAAGGATATGTGGTTGTGATTAAAATTAACGAGCGTTAAAGCCATCCTCTACTTCACACGTTACCTTTAACTGCCCATTCACACCTGAATATTGGGACGTAGAAGGCATTGTAATCTAGTAGTATAATATCAACTACTCTCCCATAGTAGGATACAACGTCTACCACCTGCGCTGTGTCCCTTGCACTTGACAACAAATTACACTTCAAAGTGTAAACCACAAACAACAAATGCAATGTCTACAAAAGTCTACAAAGGATTACAAAATGAGAATAAGAAAATAGATGTGTCTAACCTTCACAGAATATAGAAGACGCAAGATTGTGAAGACACGAACCCACACCTGCCAAAAAAAACTGCGATTAATTGGAAACAAATATGAACCCAAAACCTAACTAATCACAGCATTGAGCAGCCAAAACCTAACTAGTTTCAGAACTTGAATCTATCGACGCTACGAACTCGCTTTCAATTTAGAATCTTGGATTTGAAATCGGAGATGATGATGGCTGAATCGAATGGGAGACTCGGTTAGGATGAGTGAAAGAGATTACTGTTGGTGAGCGACGAAAAATCGAGTCGGAGATGGTGGAGAGAGCGTTGAGCTCGATGTGGAGACGAAGAGAAGACGGAGAAAACGAGAAACCCTTTTGCTTTTTTTTTCTAATGCTATGAAAAGTATTGGTTTTGCTAATTGGCCGAGAAAACCCCTTATTATTTTGCTAAGTGTTGGCGCTAATTGTAAAAAATTCGGTGATTAGTGAGTTTTAATTTCCGTTTACTGATTTTTCGGCATAGCATAAGTAAAATGCTATAAGTATGTTATCCAGACTTCCAATTACCTTTCCATAGCAGTTACGAAAATTGTGCTATTTTAATATGCTATCAATACCTATATTTATTGTAGTGAGAAAAACTGTTGGGATGTGACAATTTTAATGAGAAGAAGCTTAAACAAGTCCGATCAATCAAGATCGAACTTTACTTTATTATTCAACCAAATCCAGAAAAGAAAATAAGATTTTAGATTTGCCCTGGTTTTGGGTGAAGAACACAACAAAATTTCGCCACAGCAAAAACAAAATCCGCACCAGAAGTTTAGATCAATCCTAGATCGAATATCTTATAACAAAACTAAGCATCTCTCAATCCTTCTGAAAGATAGTAAGTGTGTTAAGAAGGAATTTGAGAGAATTCTCTCTCTTTTTAGAGAGAAACCATTAAATCAAATTAATTTTGCCTAACAACTAAATGCTTCTGATTTTTCTCCTATTTATTTTTCTACAATTTTGTATATACGAATGTGGACCACACGATTCAGTTGTTGATGATCTAGCCAAAGGTAGCCAGTTGCTTGCTACCCACGTTTATACTCTTTCTGATTCTGATGCTATTTCCCGGATATATAGATTTCTCAGTAAAACTGAAGGAAACAAGAGAAAGACTCCTTGTCTTCAGGCAAGATTTGGATCCCTAGCCATGCCCAAATGGGCCAGATGTTTCTAGCTGCGTGGTCAGTGATAAAGAACAAGCTATTTGGATAACACTAAACGTTCTTGAAAACCATTACAAGAGTGATGACCTTCTTGACTTCTTCTCATCTGCACTTAACGTTAGAAAAACGCCATCGGTTAATGGTTACTGTGCTTAGTGGAAAGATGGGAAGAGAACAAAAGACAGATTGTCAAACAAGGAGTGTTGTGCGTTCTGGAGCTTCCTTGTGCGACACGGTGTATCCGAAGAGTTACTCTCTGAATACTTCTCTCGTTTGCCCGTAAAGAGACAAGATAGCAGCAGTGAAGAGGGAAGTCTTGCTGTGTACAAAAGCGACCTGTTCATAAGCTGATGACTTGCTCTTGAAGGATCTTTTCATAGACTCTCCTGTTTTTGCATGGTACCCTACCCAAAGCATCTCTACATTGTCACAAACGAAGCTTATGAAGCTTTACAGGAAAATAGGAGTCAAAGACATCTCCAAATGCGTGGAGACTGCAGAAGCTAAGTTAACAGACTGAACCGAACTCAAGAAGCAAGAGAATAACATGATCGGACCAGGTCTAGTGAGGCTGGTTCTAGGCGTTTATATCTGATCCATCTCTTGAGATAGAAGCTGAGGAACGTGCTATAATCATACAAAGTCTTGGTAGCCTCAAACGTTTCTCCAAACTCCAGAGACAATCTCAACGGAGTATACACTGACACTACCATCAAAGGGAGAGAAGCTGACCGCAAAGCTAAGAAGATGATGAGGTGGGAGAGAAGGGAAGGTGTGGTTTATGCGGGAGAAGACTAAGAAAACTTGCGGCAAAGAAAGGTTTTGGAGTACGCCACGTGTTTCGCTGATGTGATAGCTAAAGGAGTGATGAGGGAGAGGGAACATCTGCTTGAAAGGTTGTCTGAGCTCGTGAAGATGGCTTACTTGGTTGAGTTTGATGAAGATGCTTTAGAGTTTCTCATGAAGTCCAAGAACGTTCAGGTCTATGAAGAAGATGAGAAGCTAATCTCAGATGCCTTCTCTCACAAGTAAAACTAATGTGAGATGCTTTCTTGTTTGTTCACCAAATAGTAATTGAGCTTTTTAATGAAATAAAACATACTTTACACAAACTCGTTACAATGAGGTAAACAAACAAGCAAACCTGGATGAACCACAATCTCGTTTGATCTTCTTCAAACTTTTTAAATTGTGTAACTGACTTAAACCGGAGACTATAACCGTCCTATACCAGTTCCGGTTCTGTTTTTAACTGTTGATGCATCAGAGATCTCAACCAGTAAGTCTCTGGAAGCATCATTGTCTGAAGAGTTGTCTTCGCCGACTCTTACCGACACAGACTCATCTCTGGTTCTTAAATCTTCGTTAACACGGCCTGAGAACTCCCAGCTACCTCCTCTCTTTCCCCTGCTCGACTCTCTTGAATGCATAATCCCACGCCCTTCGGTCTCTTCTGGTGGAAGCATTCTGCTCAAATCCCTTGATGTAATAGATGTTTCCATGTCCTTGTCCATGTGACCGAGCTCTTCATCTACTGTCTCGTGCCACACTGGTTTTCTCCCCATCTCTATGTCCTGTGAAATTTTCTGCAAGCTCGGGCTTGACATGGCTCCGGTTACTATCCTTGGTGGAATCACTGGCTCCTTTAACACCTTTGCTCTGAAACTGTTCTTAGATGAAGCAACGCTTGTGCAGAACACTTCCATGAAGTTCCCAAGTATCCCTTTGTTGAAAGGGTTCTCGTGTCTATCGTATCGATACCTAAAGTTTTCGTAAGTTGACTGCAATATAAACAGCAGTTAATTAACAAGCAGCTACTTTATCCAACGGTCTCAGTGTGTGTATAGTGAAAGCAAGAGCTTACTTGATTGGTACTGATTAGGTACAAGTGAAAACCGGTAAGCCCACCAACGAACCAGACAGAGATGAAAGTGTAGATTATCAGCGCGATTGAAGCAGGTGTCTTGATCAGTGATTTCCAGATGCTAATCTTCTCACCATCCATTATCCTCTTGACGTATATCCAGCAAAACACATGGACATAAATGCAGAGAAGAGCCGAGCACAATATAAACATGAAGTAGAACCTGTAGTTTCTCTGCAATTTTAACAAACTGTTAGTTTCTCTTGAATGCTATTCAAGAAAAGAGGTAACAAAGATTCATTACCAATCCAATGCATTGACCAAGCCAAGGACAGTGATGATCAAATTTCTCAACGCAGTTGTTGCATATGGAGCAGTGAGAAGCACGGGGAGGTCTGTAAAGCATGCAAGTGTCACAGTATTTGATCTTCACAGTGATTCCATTCACAATCATATCTTTAGTCCGAGGCAACCGGCTCTGAGGAGTATGAGCAAGACGGGGTTCTCCACTACTTTCAACACCTTCTGGTTCAGGAGGATAGAGATTACGCGGTATGATTCCAGGGTCTCTCCCCGAGGTCACAAGAAGAAATATTAGAACCTGTGGTGGACACACAAAGATTGAAATTTATCAATCAAGATGCATTGTATAAGCAGAAGATGTGATATTACATATTCAACTCACTAATAAATTAAGACCAACGGCGACGGCTAATACTGATACTCCACTGTGGTGAGGGAAGTCATCAATAAATTTTCTGGCAACGAAGAAACAGAAGATAGTGACAGGAGCTGTGATCAAGAAGATGGTGATGAGTATAGATCGAGCATCGAGTCCAAACACGAGCCTTCCTCCAAAGAAGAACACCTGGACGAAAAAAAGGGAGAACGAATCATTCAAGATCACTAAAAACTTATGTAAACATAACCAAAACAACAACAACTCTTGTAATTGTGAGACAAGACATCTTGACTAATCTTAAACTCATTAGCTAAAGAAGACACAGTATTCAAACAAGTGTAGAGCCTCTAGACAATTACATGAGGAAATGATTAGGAGACCAAACCAAAGCAGGTAAAGCTTCACCATATGCAGACATGGTTAGCTCTAATGGTTTCTTGCAAATTTGAATTCTCTCAGGTAAAGCACAAAACTTGGTGAATCATTAGATGTAAACAACTCAGAAGATGGGTTTAAAGAGAAGCCAAGTAGGATTTGAGGGTTCCAAAGTCGGATTCTAAATTAAAATCATACACCTAAAAATAAGGAATTAAAAGTCAAACTTAAACTGTATCAAGAAAAGACAAGAAGATAATGATTATTACATAAACTTGTGGATAAAGAACCCATTAAAACTCTTTGATGATTTTAGACTCAGATCTTACTTCATAGAGAGAGAGATAAAGAGAAGCTTACGTTATTGCCTTTCCAACCCTTATACGTTCTGATCAAACTCATCTTCATCTCCACCACCAACCACCGCCGCCGCTAGAGCTCGGAGCTCCGGGACGACGATCTGAGGGCTCGCAACTCTAACATCGGAACCCACCCAGAGAGAAAAAGGTGGAGTCTTTGTTTGCAACGGAATCGGGTTTATTTGAAAAAGGAATAATTTATGGAGAGAGGGAGGGGGCTAATTGGTCGTCCTATTAAGTCACTTTTCCCTTTTACCAGTCAACTAATTCCAATCAATACCGTTTTAATTATTATTACTTTATTGCGATATTTTTTTGTTTTTCTTTTGGTCGGCTAATGGATTTGTTTTTGCTTCTGTTACCATTAACAACGGCTGCGAAATAATTATTCTAACTATGTGAATTATTATTATTTTTTTGCTTAAAGGCTTTCAAATGTGATTTTTTTATTAAATCATCGATTAAATATTTATGGATTGTTATATCCTGGGCAACTAACATCATAAAAATCATTTGATCTCTAAATTTAAATGATGAATATATTAAATATTTCTTTCCTAAATTCATAAGTGGAGTTTATGGTTAATCTTTCCTAAATCATAAGTGGAGTTTATGGTTAATGGTTCATGAGGAATTGCTTGACTTGCAATAAGTTAACTACCAATTTTAAAAAAAATTATTCAATTAAAAATAATCAACATTTAGATTTAGAATTTAATATATTAATTATTATTTAGAGTATCTATGAAAATAGTCATCATTTAAAAGTAAATTTAAAAAGTGCTATTAAACTTGTGGTATTATTAGAATTTTCCCTATGATTTTATTTTGTTTTTGTATTTTTTGTCTGCTAGTGCAATTGTTTTTGTTTCTGTTTCAAATTAACACGGCTGCAATAAATTTTCTAACTATATGTGAATTATTATTCCTAAATCATCAATTAAATACTTGTGGATTATTATGTTCAAGGCAACTGACAGAAAAAACATTCACTTTGATCTCTAAAATTTAAAGTGATTAATATATTAAATATTTGTTCCTAAATCATATAGATATAGAAAATATTTAGCTTTAAACTATAATTGTTTCAAACTTTGTAAATTTCAAGATCGTATATAATTATAGTGAAAGTAAATTGGATAGTTGAATTAATCGTTCTTAAAATTTTGGTAAGCTACATTGTGTGTGTGGATTAGATATTGAATGGTAAACATATTCATAGAACAACTTGCACCTATCTACAAAGGTATATATATCGTAGTTGCTGATTGATTAATCATCACCACTTATTATGTCAACATTTGGATGCTTATCAGACTATGTATGATCTGTCTTCTTTCATCTTAATTTCTATTGAATTAACATTTTAATACAGGCCAGCCATACAAATGTATAATCCAATACGTGTTGAAGAGTTCTCGTCAATTTTGGTCTCTTTTGTTGGACCCTCTTCTTGTTGAGTTAAAAACAAAAAAAAAAATATTCTTTTGTCCCAATTCAATAGAACAAAAATACAATTGTGAAAAAGTAATATTGTATTTGTTTTGGCAGTAGGAAGCTGAAGAAATTCATAGCTTGATCTTTTTTCACATATTCTTTTGATTCTTTTAGATTCTAAAAGCATTACAAATATTTAGCACTAGATGCAAGTCAGTTTTTCTTGGGTTGAATATAATTTAACATTCATTTTAAATAGTATTGTTTGAAATATCTCTTTCAAATAATGTGTGGGTCAAAATCTATATAAAACTAAAATGAAGCAGACAACCCATTTCCTCTTGTATTTTCTCTGGTCTTCACGTTGGCCATAAGCCATGAGCTTTCATTAGCCGGCCTACCTAAGAAAAACAAGTCTAAAATATTTTAAATTTTTTTTGGTCAAATAAAATATTTTAAATTTTCTATAATTTCTTCTAATTGAAGATATTGAAAGTGGAGTTTTGCAAATAGAATAAGAGTTTAATAGTTTATGATATAAAAGTGATATATTACACGGAGGAAATATTTTTTATTGTCCATTAACATTTACACATTTACACGTACTATCTACTTATCAAGTACTTTTGTTGAGTAAATTGACCAAAATCCTCTTCTAAGTTAAATCATTTACAATAATTTACAAACCCGCGCCTTGCGCGGGGGTGAGGCTATACGTAACAAATAACAAAATGTACTTAATAGTTTTGAAGATAGTTTTATAGAAAGTTGGGATAGAAACATGTGTAATGGGTAATCGCAATGTAAAATCTTATTCTTCAAAAGAAAGGTAATGTAGAAATATTGATTATTAATATTCAAAGCAAGAAATCTATGACATTAATTGTATATATGAGTAATTGACAATCGACATCGAATGAATTGATTTTCTTCCGATGATTTTGGTTATTAATAATTTGCTTGTTGAACATGTTATGACAATACTCGACTTGTATATTAAGGATTCCGTTTATAATATTGGAAACAAAATATATAGTAACTACAAAAAATATTTATAAGAAAATAAGGATTGCCTTGCAACACAAAATGACACATAACTTTCCATAATATGCGTATATAAATCAATGAATTGAATATATATTTTGTGTGAGAGAATGATATAATCAAAGATGATGCATTGTTTGCAGAAATTTAATATATTTTCTTAAATGACTGTCGATTTTAATTCTTATTGTAACTGAATTTATAGTTTTGAACATATATGTAGTTTAGAATATTATATAGTTTTATGATTGGTCGAAGTTTAAGTTATTCCAGTGTAGTAATTTGTATTAGGTACATAACTCTTTCATTAGTTTTGGTCTCACATTATAAATATGATTTATGCATGTTTATGAACATACAAAGTATTAAAATATGAACAAAAACAAATTCTATACTATAATAAAGTTGCATTTAGATTGTTAGTTTTTGGATATATGTACTAATATCTTGAAAAAGTATTGGTCATAATATTGCTTACTTCATATATATACTATATATATATATATATATATATATATATATATATATTTTAAAGCAATATATATGTTCGAGAATTCATCTTCGTACCCCATATATATATGATATGTTCAACTGCTGCACAAAATTAAATAAGGGAATGTACGTCTGCAATCGTATGTGTGCCAGCTCATACGAGCTATCATAATTGATAATACTATGAGATATACAAATTTATAAGGTTTGCTGTAAGTATGCTTTAAAGTTAGTCCAATGGCATTTTTTATAAATACACTAAGTGGGCGTGGGTATTTTTAAATGGAGGCTGAGGAGCTCTCTCATCGTGACACATCAGCCAGTGGCAATCCGTAAATATAGTACAACTTGAAGGTTTCTCTTTTATTTTGCTTCTCTTTTAATAATAAGGGATAAGAGACAGATTTAGTTTCTCTTTAACTTAAAATTAACTATCTACACATTCACACTCTCTTTAATCTAAAATCGAAGGTCTCTATCCCATCGCATCTAATATATTAAAACAGAGTTCTATTTGAAAATTACATTGGCATGTTTTTTTTTTTGGACTTATTGAAAAATGTTGTGACTTATCTATTAACTAACATCTACATTATTAAAAATCAAGTACAAAATTGGAATGTTTGGAAACATAGATAGTAGAGTAAATGAAGAATGTTTGGAAACATGGATAGCAGATTAAATATTTTTTTATATTTACACATTTAGTCATCCGATTTCTTTCTTATTTACAGATTCTTTCAATATCACTTAAAATAATATATTTAAATTAATTAATTTCAATGGGTTGAAATTTCTTTGTCATAAAAAAACAATCTCGAAATATATAGTGTATGTTTATATAAAACTATCTATAAATATATTATTAATTTATTTATTTTAGTAAAATATAAAAGAATCTAACAAAATTTTACTTAAAATTTTAAATATTTTTATAAAATTATACATTAATAAATTTGTGATTAGTAATATAATATTATTATAAACTATTTAAACTAAGTTTTTATTATAAAACAGGAAAATAAAATTCTACACTATTTTTTTAATAAATTCTATAAATATATTCTATATTATATAAAAATAACAATGTTACATTAGTTAAATATGGTAAAATTATAATAAATAGTTAAATTAACAAATTTTAAAATTTATCTACTATTAACAAAAAGTAATTAGACCATTTCAAAAATTAGTTAATATGACATATTTAATTATTTACATAAATAATAAACCAACTAAATATTTGAATTTTGTTTTTTAATTATAACAAAATATGTTGAGAAAGAATCTAATAAAATCTTACTTAAGAATTTAAATATTTTTATAAAATAATACATTAATAAATTTCATATTAGTTATATAATATTATCATAAATCAATGTTAACTAAAATTTTATTATAAACAAGAAAATAAAAATTCTACTATTTTTTATAAATTCTATAAATAAACTCTGGATTATATGAAAATAGAAGTGTTACATGAATTAAATATGATAAAATTATATTAAATAGGTAAATTAACAAATTTTAAATTCTAAAGTTTTTCATATAAATAAATCATCATTCATCATTAAAATAGGCTAAAATTCATAAACTGTATAATAGATTTATACAAAATAAATATTAGATATAATAGATTTTTTGAACAATCACAATTTTGATAATCATCAATTAGGAACCAAATAAAATAGTCTATTTTTGAACCTATAAGATTTTGAATTTTAATATATTACATATTAAATATAATAGATTTTTTAAACAATCACGATTTTGATAATCAATCAATTAGGAACCAATTTTTTTTTCAAAATATTCATCAACTCATTATACCATATTTATAATTTGATAACAGAATTTTCAATCCTTTTAAAACGTGTGCAACACTCATCCCAATATTTTGGGTATATAAATTTGGTACATTAATAATAAACCAACTAGAATTTTCATTTTTTTTAATTATAACAGAATCTGTTGAGAAAGAATCTAACAAAATTTTATTTAAAATTTTAAATATTTTTATAAAATTATACATTAATAAATTTCGTGATTAGTAATATAATATTATTATAAATCAATTTAACTAAGTTTTTATTATAAAACAGGAAAATAAAATTCTACACTATTTTTTCATAAATTTTATAAATATATTCTCTATTATATAAAAATAGTAGTGTTACATTAGTTAAATATGGTAAAATTATATTAAATAGGTAAATAAATTTTTTTAAAATTTATCTACTATTAACAGATAGTAATTAGACCATTTCAAAAATTAGTTAATATGAATATTTAATTATTTACATTAATAATAAACCAACTAAATATTTGAATTTTATTTTTTAATTATAACAAAATCTGTTGAGAAAGAATCTAACAAAATCTTACTTAAAAATTTAAATATTTTTATAAAATAATACATTAATAAATTTCATAATAAGTTATATAATATTATTATAAATCATTGTTAACTAAAATTTTATTATAAACAAGAAAATAAACTCTGGATTATATGAAAATAGAAGTGTTACATGAATTAAATATGATAAAATTATATTAAATAGGTAAATTAACAAATTTTAAATTCTAAAGTTTTTCATATAAATAAATCATCATTCATCATTAAAATAGGCTAAAATTCATAAACTGTATAATAGCTTTATACAAAATAAATGTATTAACATATGTTAAACTTATATATCTACAATTTTTATTTATATTGAAACTCTCAACAATATATTGTTTTAAAATGTTTGTATACAAAAATATAATAATATATAATAAACTTAATTCAAATACTATTTTTTTAAAAAAATGTCAATTGAAAACTATGGTATTTTAGCAACTCACTTAAAATATTAATGACAAATCAAATTTTAATTTAAATTTATTTTTGTTTTAATTATAAAAATATGTTGAGAATTTCTTTTAAATAGTACCAAATTCAAATATTTTATGTATAAAATAATAGATTAGATGTAGTAACAAAAAAATTCAAAATTAATTTTTAATAAAATAATATGATATATACTACTATGTATAAAATTTACTAAAAATAAGTCTATATTATTTAAACAAAACATTGTTTTTCTTATAAATTCCGTAAAACATTAAAATGATATATGTTAAAGTATATTTCTTATACATATTAAATAGATTTCTTTTAATTAATATAAATAAATAAAATTTAAAATATATTATATGCAAAATGTATAAATTAAAGAAAAAAACATATTTTGAAAAAGATTCTTTATTTTATTATTTCATATGGTTATTTTATTGTATTTCAACTCGAAAATATATTAGTAAGTAAATAAAATTAATAATAAATTAAAATGTTTTAAACAAATCACTATATATTAATAATTTTGAGGAAGAAATATAAAAAAAATTATAGAGTTACACAATGTATAGCACTAAATTAAAAATTATATTATTAAAATATTTATAGTAATATCAAATACATTTATAAAATAGAAAAATATCCGCACGGACGTGCGGGTTAAAATCTAGTATTTTTTTAATATTACGTTTCATTAACTAAAGAAGTAAATACATGATTTCAACCACACATATTTAGACCTAAGATACAAACTATTATAGAATATGAATATTTAATCTAACATCGCCCAAAATGGATCCTACAACTACCTAATCGAACTGTCACTATATTTTTCACCAAAATGAGATCGAAATCACCTCAAGACCCGAAATGATCCGACTCTTAAACCCTAAAACTCAGCCACAATAAATGAGATATATGCCAATATTAGAGATCAATAAAGCTTAATCGATTCCGACTCTAACCACTCTATTAGTTACAAAATGATAAAACGTTCTAAACATGAACCAACAGAATTCAACACCACTGGTGCAATCCGATCAAGCTCAATTCCCTATGGCTGACACTATCCCGGTTCATAACCTAAAACCGTACAAAATGTTCAGAATGAAAATCGGGTCTTAACAGCTTCAGCGAGATTAGAACTCTGAAAATCCGATTTCAAGAGTTGCGAAGCTCAACCACCAGCATGACCTTGACCACCAACGGCGCTGAGAGATCGAGCTTCACTGCGCTGCGCATCACCGACAAAGGCTTAATCCACCTACTGCCTCCTCCATCAGAGAACCACCTTGTTGCGCTTCATCTCTGAGAATCGAAGCATGAAGCTCTCTCTGGTGCACATACACCACACCTCCAACCGTCTCACCACCATAAAGGATGGAGGTCCAGAGTAGAGGAGCCGTTTGTCCTCGTCGCATGCCGCCCATGGAGGTTCTTCTGTAGATCGTTAAAAGCAAAACTGAATATGACAAGACCTCCTATTCTAAAAGCTGACTCTCTTTCTATAGTCTCGCCTCTTCTCCATAGGAAGCCAAAAGCCATCTCCATTAAACACTGAGGATTTCCGGAAAGGTCGCGACAACACACAAAAATAAAGCATACTGAGGGGGCAAAAGCAAAGAAAAACCAAGATGAGGGGAGGGGTGATGCCTCCGATGTCGTCAAGATGGCAACCAGAGTTAGGGATTATGAAGCAGCATGTATACGAAATAGAGAGAGAGTTATCTAGTCATACTCTTTGTGTGTGAAAAAGAACAATTTATTTACCCATTTGTTATTGACAGGTAGAAAGAATAACAAAGAATTCATACCGAGTTAATGCGGTTAGTTAATTCAATTACAAAATAAAATAACAAACCAACATTGAAAATTTCCACACACACGACACGAAGAAGAAAAAAGGCAACCCTGACTCTATTAGTCAATCGCCTTCCCTAGTCCTCTCTCTTGAAGCTGCACAGTAACCACCCTCTCTCTCTCTCTATACTGCCTTTTATCCACAGAGTGAGAAAGTGAGGATCCGTCGGCGTCTCACTCCCTATCCGATCTCGCCGGTAAATTGATTTCCTTATCCTCCGATGAATTTCCTCAGCGGAGGAACTTGTATTCCGTTCGAATTCTGACTAGAACTTGCTTACAGTCCCAAACGCTTTCTCTTCTCTCTATGCTTCGATGCTGATCTCTCTAGTTTGTTTTCAGTGGCGTTTCTTAGTGCTTCACCGAGTTTTCTTTTGCTTGTTTGCGTTATGTAGTCGTGATTGTGTCCACTGCTCTTGATTCCGTTTTCATTTTCCGATTTGTTCTTATCTTCTCCATTTTAAACGATTTAAGCCGTCTTGTTCTGAGAATTTGTGTTTCTTAGATTACCTGTGGATCTAATATAGGCTTTGCGATGCTTCATCATCGATCTGCAGGTGTCGTTTCCACGTATTCGTGTTGTTTTCAGCTTGGAAGTGATGGATCAGGTTGGTGGAATCATTTGTTTTAACTTCTTACTAGTCATTGCTTACTCTTTTTTTTTGACGAATCTATGCTTAATACTAATAATGCAGTACGAGAAAGTTGAGAAGATCGGTGAAGGAACTTACGGTGTTGTGTATAAGGCACGAGACAAAGTCACCAATGAGACTATTGCTTTGAAGAAGATCCGCCTCGAGCAGGAGGATGAAGGTGTGCCTAGCACAGCCATTAGAGAGATCTCGCTTTTGAAAGAAATGCAGCACAGCAACATTGTCAAGTATAATGAAGTTTAAGTTACCATTTTCGAATGTTGGTGAACAGCTTTTGATGGGTTTTTTATTTGTTGGTTTCACAGGTTGCAGGATGTAGTGCACAGTGAGAAGCGTTTGTATCTGGTTTTCGAGTATCTTGACTTGGATCTCAAAAAGCACATGGACTCATCTCCTGATTTCTCCAAGGATCTACATATGATCAAAGTGAGTGGTATTTGTGTGCTTAATACATTTTTATGTGCTTATTGAGGTTTTGGCTGGTCATGATTACACAAACGTCCCTATGGTAATCTATCTTGACATGTCTATCTGTTAGGTTCACTGAATTGTTGTTAAATTCTAAGTTACGTAATGGCCTCCCGTTGTTTTCTTTAGTAATCAATACATGCTGACCAGAGCTCTTCCATCTACTGTTTGCAGAGGTATGTTTACCAGATTCTCCGTGGAATCGCCTATTGCCACTCTCACAGGGTTCTCCACCGTGACCTGAAGCCACAGAATTTGTTGATTGATCGCCGCACCAACTCACTAAAGCTTGCAGATTTTGGACTGGCCAGAGCATTCGGTATCCCTGTCAGGACATTTACTCATGAGGTGCCAATAGAGCTTAATTCGTTTTTTATATGTGTTTCTTTATGAAATGTTTTTGGCATGGCTTCAAAAGAGTAAATCACTACCAATTATTATCCCACTTTTGCATCTGTTAAATGTGAATAAAGGACTTAAACATTTCAGTTAGATTTCAATTTTTTTTTTTTTTGCTTAAAGGACATTTCTCTTGGACTGTTGAACTATGTTAGATTAAAATTAGTGCTACATTCATATTTCATATCTTGCCACGGGTATTCACACATTTTTTCTTTTCAAATTGTTTCTTCTAGGTGGTTACTCTCTGGTACCGGAGCACCAGAGATACTCCTAGGGTCGCATCACTACTCTACGCCGGTTGATATTTGGTCTGTGGGGTGCATATTTGCCGAGATGATAAGCCAAAAGCCCTTGTTCCTGGAGACTCCGAGATTGATCAACTCTTCAAGATATTCAGGTAACTAACTTCTTAATCCAGTTTTACGTCTTTTATATATTTAAATTAGAAAGAACTTTTGTGCAATAATATTGCAAATGATTCTGAACACATTCTCAGCTTGCAAATTAATTTCCAGAGAGGAATAGTAAAGAACATCGTATATTGAATTGTTAAGTGATTATAATTCTCTCACTTCCATGTTTTTCTGCATCTTCTTCCAGAATCATGGGAACTCCAACCGAGGATACATGGCCAGGGGTAACTTCGCTGCCGGATTATAAATCTGCTTTCCCAAAATGGAAACCAATGGTACTTCGAATTTCTCCATTAACCTTCCACATCTCGTTCTCCGTAGACAATAGGTCACACACACAAGATGATTCTTGCCCATGATTTTGTCTTTCTTTTACCTCAGGACTTGGAATCTTTTGTCCCAAACCTGGATCCTAATGCATAGATCTCCTTTCTGTAAGTTCCACTGACCATGCACATATATATACAAACACACATCTATACATTCGACTTCAGCTACATTAAATACCTGGAAGCTTGATCTGGATGGATCTGGTTTTATATATGATACCTCTCCAGAACTTATAACTATCCTGTCTTAGCATCTTAGGACTAGAAATCCTTGACACAGTTAAACCCGTGAGCTGTTTGACCATACTAAAAATCAGAGACATTGATGTTGGGGCCTTGTGTAGTGGTCAACTTTACCATGCGCAAGTAAAGATGATATAATACGTGTCTGTTTGATTTGTATCAGAAAATGCTGTTGATGATCCAACCAAAGAATCAACGCAAGAGCCGCCCTGGAGCATGATTACTTTAAGGATCTTGGCCCCATGCCGTAGAGAATGCTTCAAAACCAGTAATCTTCTACATTCTCCCTCTATATATAAGTATCTCGATGTATTTCATCCTAAGAAAATGAGGCAAAATACATTAGTGGCTTTTGTTTATTCTTTTTTTCTTCTGGGTTGTTATTCTCTGATACGAAAAAGAAATGATTTAGAGTGTGCTTTGTTTATTTATTTTAAGCTTTTGAGATCATTTTCCTGTATCTTTTTTACCAAGTTCAGTATTATATGGTTTTATTTTGCCAGAATATCATATTTATGCTCATTTTCCTGTAAATAATCATATGGTCATCTATAATCGATCTTGTTTATGTTAATGCGCCATATAAGGAGAGATTTCCTCTTTATGCCCATTCCCCATTTAAGAATTACAACCATTTCGAACTTAGTATCTTCAATTTTTTGCTCGTCTTAACGGGATAGCCAAACGAGCTGAATGATGCGTACATGGGTGGAGAGACGCTTACGGTTTTCGGACACGACCGTATGGTCATCGTAAGAAGCTTGGCGCACCTTTTGGAAACGATGGATAACCAGGCATTCATGCAATATACTTAGGTTTATAATCTACAATAGGTTTATAATCTATAATAGATTTATAATCTACAATCGGTTTACAATCTACAATAGGTTTATAAAACTCAACCCAACCCAATGTGAGTTTCACTCTAACTTGGAGACCCAAGACACCAAAGTCCATCAACAGTTCTCCTCAGCTCACCAAAGTGTCAACCTTCATCAAAAAAGAAGATAGAGTTGTTAAAACAAAAATGTGAAAGACATTCCGTAAAAGCAAAACACATTCAACCTCATCTATAACTCATCACCTTTGTAACGGCTAATAGATTTATAGCACTAAAAGATAAGGACGATGATAATGTCTAACCTAATGCATTCTCCTATAAATAGCTAGTGATAATATATAATGAGGTGAAGAGAATATTCAATAAAACTGTAACCTCTTCATAAAAGTTATCATGGTATCAAGCATAGAGGTTAGGGATCTAAGAGTCATGGAAGACATATCCATGGATCTGACGTCACCTCCTTCTCTGAGCATCGTTAATTCCATCACTGTGAAGCTTACTGAGCAAAGTATGCCTTTTGGAAAAGACAGTTTCAAGCTTTTCTCAATGGGCAGGGTTTGCTTGATTTTGTTACTAGATCCACAACACAATCTCCCACTACTATTCTGGTGTCCAACATCACCAGAACCTCTACTCTCAAAACGAATCTTGAACACCAGCTATGGTTCCAAACAGATCAAGTTATCCAATCGTGGCTCCTTGGCTTGGTTTCAGAATCCATTCAAGGCGTGGTTATTCACTGCACTACCTCCCACGAGATTTGGAAGGCTATAGATCAACACTTCAACAGGACCCTCCAACTCAAGACTGTTTGAATTGCAGCACAAGATTTAAACAGACTACTAAAGCAAGCAATTCCATGGCACAATACCTTCAAGATATCAAGAATCTCAGCGACCAACTAAGTCCTATGACAGAGACAATACAGATTTTTTTTGTGTCCTTCGAGGTCTTGGTCGAGACTATGAGCCCATCAAAGCAACCATCGAGAATGGCCATGGACTCCACTCCATCTCCACCTTAGAAGAAAACATTCATAATTAACTAGATTTGATGGACCGGTACAAAGCTACAACACCAGTTTTGACGTTTCTCCTCATCTTGCTTTTGCATCAGTCCACGTAAACCAAGAAACTGAGTACTATTCTCGTGGGGGCATAAACAACAGAGGTAAATATGGAAACTACCATGGTAAATGTTCTTCTTTCTTCACTTGAGGATGTGGTTGTTCATCAACAAATCTCATCACCACGTTTCTCTGACTCTGAGACACGTCCGATTTGTCAAATTTGTGGAAAGTATGGTCATCCTGCAATGAGATGTTGGCACACATTTGACCATAACTTTCAACCAAAAGATGTCCCTCGAGCCTTAGCAGCTATGCGTATAACAGATGTGACTGACAGTCCTGTATAGAATGGCTTCTGATAGTGGTGCTACCTTACATGTGACCAACTCTCCTAAGCATCTTCAGCACTCTCAACCATACTATGGAACATACACTGATGGTTGGTGAACTTCCTTCCCATCACACACACTGGCTCAACCTCTATCATAACTTCATCAGGTAACCTCCCTTTAAAGGATGTGCTTGTGTATCCTAATATTGCAAAGTCTTTATTATCTATTTCAAAGGCGATAAAGGATTATCCCTGTTCTTTAAAAATTTGATGATCATGGTGTCTGTGTTAAGGACAAGCACACAAAGAAGTTGCTGACAAAAGGAAGAAACCGTAATGTATTATACCTGCTGGAGCCCCATTAACAGTTCACGACTCTGTTCTCCTCTAGACAACATTCAGCTCTAGATGATGCTTGGCACATGAAACTGGTCAACCACAACAAATAGTGCTCCAGCATCTTTCTGCATCTAAAGCTATTTCAATAAGCAAGAGTACCAAGAAAGTTTGTGAAGCTTGGTATCTTGGGAAAAGCAATATATCACTGTTTGCTTCTTCAACGTTTACAGTCCCAAGACCTTTGGAAATGATTCATTGTGACTTGTGGGTCTTGCATCTTTTGTCATTAGTCACTGTGACTTGTGGAGTCAAGGTTTTGTTGGATTTATCCCTTACGAAATAAATTAGACTTCTTCTCCATTTTTTTGCCAATATTCAAAGCTTACTGGAAAATCAATTGAGCTGCCAAAATAAATACCTTTCAATGGTGATGGTGATGGATATTTACAAGCAGAATCTTTCTAGATCTTCTTCAAAAGCATGGGATATCACAACATGTTTCATGTCCACACACTCATCAACAGAATGGTATAACCGAAAGAAAGCATAAACACATTACTGAATTGGCTCTATCCATGCTTTTTGACAGTAAGCTTCCTCACAAAAATTTGGTTGAATCGTTCTTAACTGCCAACTATCTCGATCAATCTACTGCCCACGTCTGCTTTTAGAGGGAAAACATCAAAGTCCACATGAGAAGCTCTTTGGTGTAATTCCAAACTATAGTGCTCTACCGGTTTTTGGCAATACTTGGTTTTCCCACTCTTCGGGACTATGCATCAAATAAATTTGATCCAAGATCCTTACCGTGTGTTTTCCTTGGATACAACGCGAGATTCAAAGGATATCGATGCTTACATCCACCAACTGGGAGAATGTACATTTTCAAGGCATGTTCTGTTTGATGAAGCTCGGTTTCCTTTCACTGATATGTATTAGCATCTTCAAGAACATCTTTAAACTCCCCTGATGAATGCCTGGTACAAGAGCTTTGCTCCAACCATGCATGCTTCTCCTCATGTATCATACTCCACAGATAAGACCAGAGAGTATGGCTCATTTGTCACTGAGGTAACACTGTTATAGTCAACAACTTTCCTCCTTTACCCACCATAGTCTAAAATCCTGCTGCTTCACCAGTTGTCAACTCTGATCAGAGTGGACAAGTCTCTTCTGTTGTCATACAAAACACTGAATCAACACATGTTCAACTTAATCAACCTTATATCTCTAGTCATCCTAGTTACTAGTGGGAAGTTTGGAATCAGGAAACCGAATCCAAGATATGTACTGATGACTCAGGAAAGTAAGCTACACTGAACCCAAGACAATGACTTCAGCTTAAAAAGATCCAGGGTGGGACTGAAGCTGTGACAGAAGAGTATGATAACTGTCAAGAGACTAAAACATGGTCTCTTGTTCCGAGAACTAAATACATGCATGTATTAGGAAGCAAATGAGTGTATCATACTAAAGTAAATGATGATGAACCAGTGAAAACCATGAGAGCAAGATTAGTAAGAAATGGTTCAGAACATGAAGAAGAAGTAGATTAATTGGATACATTCAGTCATGTAGTGTGTATTGCCTACAATCAGAACAATTCTCCGTGCAACAATGGGAAATAAAGCAATTAGATGTGAAAAACACGTTTTTTGCACGGTGACTAAAATGAGACAATTTACATAAGACAACCTGTTGGATTTGTCAATAAAGCTCACCATGATCATCTATGCCTGCTCCACAAGGTCATCTATGGTCTGAAACAAGTCCCTCGTGCTTGGTTTGGATAAATTCAGCATGTTTCTTCTGGAGTCTGGTTTCAGTTGCAGATATCCAGATCCCTCATGTTCGTCTACATCAAAGGAAACAACATCATTATTCTTTTGCTATATGTAGACGACATTGATTCTTATTGGTAACAACTCAAGCTGCTAAAACATCCACTTAACGAGCTGAACAAGCATTTTCGGATGAAAGATCTATGAGAGATACACTATTTCTTAGGAATGCAAGCTCGTTCCAATCAAGATCTGTCTCAAGAAAAATACATAGAAGACCTACTTTCACTGGCATCTATGTCTGATTTTGCTCTTATGCCCACTCTGTTAGCACTTCAACTCTCCAAAGGACACTAAGGATGAAGAACTCTTCTCAAATACTACCTACTTTAGAAGCCTAGCAGGGAAACTACATGAATTGACTATGGCTAGACTAGATATTCAATTCGCTGTTAATTATGTGTGTCAGAAAATGCATGCCCCATTTATCTTAGACTACAGCCTACTGAAGAGAATCCTAAGTTATATGTCACAATGGGTATCTCATTCAATCATAATTTAGATTTTACCCTCACTGCATTTAGTGATAGTGATTAGGGAGGATGCAACAAAACAAGCAAATCAATTGGTGGATTCTGTACCTACTTAGGATCTAATTTGATATCATGGTTATCTATGAAACAACCTATGGTGTCTAAGAGTTTAACTGAAGCTAAGTATAGATCTATGTTAGAGATTGCATCTGAGCTTACCTGGTTGTATAATGTGCTTAAAGAATTGGGGATCTCGCTTCTTGGAACTCCAATGATGTCGTGTGACAATCTCTCCGCTGTAATGCTCACAGCAAATTCGGTTTTCCACTCAAGACCAGACATTTTACGTGAGATCATAACTATATTTGAGAGCGAGTTGCCTTTGGCGCAGTCGAAGTGAAGCATATCTCCAATCGATTTCAGACAACAAACATCTTCACGAAATCATTGCCTCAACAGTTCTTCAATCAGCTCAGGAGCAAACTCGATGTTTGTGTGCCTCCCACACCAAGTTTAAGGGTGGATAATAAAACTCAGCCCAAGCCGAGTATGAGCTCCACTCTAATCTGGAAGTCCAAGACGCCAAAGCTCATTAACTGTTCTCCTCAGCTCACCAAAGTGCCCACTTACACTAAGGAAGAAGACATAGTTGGTCAAAACAAAAAATGTGAAGGACGTTTCGTAAAAGCAAAAACACACTCAACCTCATCTACAGCTCATCACCTTATAACGGCTAATAAATTCACAACACTAGAAGATAAGGATGATGATATTGTCTAACCTAATGTACTCTCCTATAAATAGCTAGTGATAATGTAATAGAGAGGTGAATAGAGAATATTTAATAAAATCATAACCTTTTCAAAAAATTATCACGTCTTGGGTTAACCAATGTAGAGCTCTGTTGGTATTGTGTCGGACACCATTAAAATTGTGACCAAGGGGGTCTCTCTATTGACTGCGCACATAATCCAACAGCTTGACAACATAGTACATGTCGCTTGACCTATTCAATGATAATACAATAAGAAATATTAAGATCTTACGTCATAGTAGTAATTTTTGTTTTTCTTGAATGAACGCTCTACAATTTGCTTGTCACGTTGGTGGGGGCGTGCTAAGATTGGGCGCTCACATACATGGCTTTTTGCCTAAGAATTAGGTGCCATTCTTCACGGACCGAAAGCTGCGAGGGACGAAGTTTCTGACCATGGAAAACCCACCCTCTTGGAGGAATAAATAAAATGATGGCTACTCGTCGAGAAACATGTGTTCTCTCTGGTAGAGATTACTTGTACCTCACTTCACTTGTCAATAGCTATTAGGACGACCATTCATCTATCAATTTTCATAAGAAAAAATGTGTTGTACTTGATCACAATGATCGAACCAGCTTGACTTTGATGACATCCACCCAAGAATCACAAGGTGTTTTGAGACAACAAAAAGATTTTGCGGGGTGTAGATCATTAAAAGGAGCCATTGATTTTGTTGCAGTATACTATAGTGGTTTTTTCAGACTAAACTGTTTATTTAAGTTTCTATATTTGTGGACTAACTAACTTATAGAGTGCATTACATTGCAAAGGTACTTTGGACTATAGGCTACTCTCAACTTATTGAATACTTTGGGTTCAGTAATAAGAAGAAGAAGATACATAGAACACTAACATTTATCATCCATAGAAAACTTATCATGACTTTGTTAAAACCCAAAATATAAAGAAGACCGAGAGAAATTAAAATAGAACCATGTCTTGAAAGTAAATAACGAACCCATAAGGGATTATTACCATATTCACGTCGATCTATATATTCCCCGTTGAAACAACCAGCGAACATAAAGAATTACGATATTTCATGCTCATTTGCAGCATCACTTACTTTCAACGCCCATTGATATAGATTTGATCAAGACTGTTTTTCAGTATTCACAATGATCTCTGGTCATGATTCTCAAAAGCTTTGTTAAACAATTGGTTCGGCTCTTCAAGGTTGAATGATCTCGATTTCATAGAATATAGGAGGATCAAGTCGAAACGTTTCGTCTAAGAGCATTTCCAACCCCATTTTATATTTTATTGCAAAACAGAGTAAAGGAACAAAAAAAATATTACTTCTATAAATAAAGTATGTCTTTTTTTTTGTTCATTACTCCATTTTCCACTCCGTTTTGCAGTAAAATATGGAGTGAGATTGGAGATGCCCTAAGCTAATTCAACCATAAATGAAAAGCTCTCTCAAACACCATCTGAGATGTAGTGTAGTCCTCGGAAACACGACGATTGTGAATGTCGACTGATTTATCACTTTCTCGAGTGTTTTCAAAATTAAATTGCCTCTCTATCGGCATGGAAGGTTATGAATTCTTCGCCAGTGAAAGCGTCAGTGAGATGGCTGATTATTTTTTTGCGAACATTTGTTCCCTTTGAAATTTTTGCAAGTACTCAAAATTTAACATAGCCGATTTTCATTTCATAACCATTAGTAACTAATTCTCATTTTTGCAGTTTGTATGCCTCCTTTCAAAAATCATATAGATATTTTGATATTCCACCTGTATTTGCATCATCTTTTGTCATATGTTTTATTTTCTTCTACTTTATGAGAAACCAAAAAAACCGATATAAACGAAGGAGAATAGTAAGATTTGGCTAAAAACCAGCAGATATACAGTCTCCATAACTACGAGCCTCACAACAAACATAGCCGATTAGAACACTTCCTGAGGCAACTATCAACGCCAAATACAAAGAACTGGTCTAAAACATAAAAAAATGCGCACATCCATTTAAGGCTAGACTAGGCAACATTTTCATCATTTTTTTATAAATAGTTTTGTGAAATATAACTTTACTTAAATGGAAAAAGTGAAATAAAAGAAAAAGAAAGATATTGATATTTCATCTTTAGTTGCCAAGTAAGCCCCCTAAGAATTGGGATATGTCATTAAAAGAGACTCTCCTTTCGAGAAAGAGGATTTAATCTCTCGAACAAATACAACGTGAAGTCGTTTTTAGTATGGAAAAATGAGCAACAACCAGCAATAGGGAAACAAATAGTAATTGCGTTTGCTTTTTTACTGATACTTCATCAGATTTGTGAAGTATTAATCCATTTAAATACGTATAAAATACTACTCTAGTAATTGTTGACTACGGAAGCGACCTATACGAGGTTTCTCCTCTCTAAGTTTTTAATGGATTACATTACTATCATAATTCTAATTCCGGGTCGAAACAAAGATAAACAGAACTAAAAACATAGATAAGTTAAACATAAATTTAAATGTTCAAAAACCCAACTTCTGGCAAGGTTTTTGTCCTCAAATATTTAATAAAGATTAGTGTAGAGTAGATAACATTTTTGGGTAATGTCCACACACCTAGAATTAGAAAGGTATCGTAGATTCATAATGCTATCAAAAAGTACACTCTTGATTTTATAATATTTTAAGAAGATAAACTTAATAAACAGTATGATTTGTAACATGTTAGGAGATAAACATAATAAAGAGTATGAATCATAATAAAATGCTAATAAATAATTCCCCTAAAAATAATATGGGGAAAAAGAAGGACAAAAACTGGTGCACCAAAGCTGCCGGCCAACTGTAACACAAGACAATAAATCTTTTAAACGTTTTCCATTAATGGATGACGAGTGCGTTTTTTATTTAATTTAGCTCATATGATCAATAAAATTTCCTAACCATTAAAGGAAATATGATATCTGGATAATGCATAAAATAAAGTGTGTGATATATATGGTTGTCCATCATTTATATTAATGGAAATTAAAAATGTAATAAACTAACGTTATATATTTGTTCACTTACTTAATTATTTTGAAAGAAATATGCTAATCTAATCATCTAGATAAGTCTTTTATTCTGAAAGATGGATTAGTCAATTATCTAAGGGGGTATTTAGTCGATAAATTCCCTCAACTAAATATATTTCATAAAAAATCCCCTCAAGTATTTAGCTTATGTTTTAACCCCTAAAGTTCTATTTCGTTAATGGACGTTAACCCTCCGTGAACAGTTTCGTAATATATGGATGGATACCGTTTACGCAGAATGCTGCGTTTCATTAAGACCAAAAAACGACATGTTTTCTCTCTCAAACGACATGGAGTGTGGTTAAACGACAAGACGTTCTGGAGTTGATACAAAGTGAGAAAAAGCATGAAATCCCAATTTCGACGAACCCTAATTCTATTCTCCTTGCAATTTTCCTTCCATTTTCATGATTTTGTGGTTGAATGAGAGCGATTAAGGGTCGTTTGGGAGTTCACTTACATCAAGTTCAAAGATAAGGTGGCCATTTCTACGAACGGGTGCTTGAGTTCCATGAAGGTTTGATCTTGCGAAAACAAGACGAATCGGGAGGAGCGAGGAGCATAAAAGATGGTCAAGCCGTAACTTAGTTTGGTGTTTTTTGTAGCGGCTCTGTAGTTTAAAATATTGAATCTTGTTGAGTTTTTGATGGATTGTAATTTTCAATTACAAGACAATTTTTTTTAGGTTACACATTGGAGGCTACTAGGCAACTGATGGTTCGTACAATGGTGGTGAGACAAGATGTTGTCGTGTTGATTTCGAAGACCCAAGTCTCGTGATGTTAAAAAAGATGGTGTCTGATGGTGGATTTTTAGAAAATATGAGTAAGTTATCTTACTTTCCAGATGGAGTTGGTTGGCGATAATCGTACGGAATTGAATGATGATGGTGATGTTAGAGAGATGATTAGGATTTCACATGAGATAGAATCAAAGAAACCTTTATGTTGTTAGAAAAAGATGATCCGTTTCTTGATGATGCTCTTCATGGAGAAGTGGAAGAAGAAGAGGAACCACATGATGATGGTGAAGAGTATGAGTTTTACCGTAATGATTATGTGGAGAGTGATGGTTCAAATGGTGATGATGATGGTGATAGGATAGACTTTTATGTAGGTCAGGAGTTTGTGTCGAAAGAGAAGTGTAAGTCGATACTTGAGAGATATGCTGTGAGGGAGAAGGTCAATATACAGTTTAAGAAGTGGGAGAAGAAGAAAATACAAGTTGTTTGTGTTCAAGAGTGTTGCAAATGGCGTGTATATGCATCAATAAACAGCCGGTCAGACCAAATGGTTGTGAGATCAATGGAAGGAACACATAATTGTTATCTGATTGGTGTTGTTAACCTCTACAGTGCACCGAAGATAGCTGCTGATTATATCAATGAGTTTAGGACCAATCCAAAGCTATCGGCTGAGCAGATTCAACAAAGACTGTGTCTTAATGGATCCCTTCAACTAATCATCATTTAATGTTAATATTCAAAAGATAAAAAGATATGAAAATAAGAGTAATGAAATATATATATGCAACGACCTAAGTTGCCAAGTTTTATGTCAAATTTTTCAAAATGCCAAATAAAAATCATATACGTTCTTCTTCTACTACACAACAAGAAAAGGGAGAAAAGGAAACTAAAAAAAGATACAAAAATATAAAATGAATGGAAAGAAGAAACAAAGTTGCGATATTATCTTGTTCTCTTTCAAGAAGAGTGAAATGTTCACTCATATAAAGGCTAATAAAGCATTCAATAATTGGTAGATTAATCAAAAAAAAAATAATAGTATATCATGCCAAATTATATAAGAAAAATATCATGTTGGTACGTTATATGTGAAGTCTAATTCATGAAAATCTCCAAAAAAATTAATTTAGTTTTTGCTATATAATTTTTTCTAAAATTTTATTTCAGACAAATCATATTTACGGTATTAAACAGTAGGGAGTAGAAAATAAGTGATGAGTTTTATTTGTCCGTCGATTTTACATTACATATTCATATATGATTGTAATCTGTATGTATTCTGCAAAATGAAGTAACCAATAGGGCTTTCGGTGGGCGATTTGGAGAGCGGCGGCTTCGACGACGTTTGACGACGTGATTCGACGGAGAATCCTTCGACAAAGAGACCGGCGGTCTTGTACATCCACATGGGAGCTTCCAAACACTCCTTGAGGTGCTGGAGTCTCCGATTTGCTGGTGTATTCCCCAAGACCTTGCTTTCACTCATCGTTCTTCGATGAGGGTGTTGAGCGGGCACTTCGATCTCTGTTGATCTCTGCCTCGTTTTGATCAATTTCTGTGCTCCATACGAATCAGGCTGATGCATCACGAGTTGACTATATCAAGGGTTCTATCATACCATTCAAACGACGTCTCACTCGAGTTCTTGTCCCTACGACTGATCTTCGAACGGCGTGGGATTTACATCGTGCTTTGGCTCGTCCAAATCTTAACGCCAAGATCTTTTCTATACGATATGGTCGATCTTGCATGTCGTTTGTCCAGAACCGTACTCCTACGATCAGGCTGTTTGTACGAAGTGGGTCTCTCTTTGAAATTTTCTTTGATTACACCTTAACCCCAAGATCATACAATCATCATATCTAGGCGTGTGGTCATAGCAGAAACTTTTGGAAGACTATTCATTCCCATACGGAATTCAACGGACATTATCCAACAAGATGGATAGATTTCGGTCTGCTCATATGGTAGATCAAAGGAAACATGATTATTAACGACATGATGATGACCGATACAACTTACTGATCAAGACGATTTACACATTATCAAGGACTATTATCATTCTCTGATTGGAAAGATCTTAAACCCTAAGAAACAAACAGTGGGAAAGCTTATAAACACCATGATTTCTCAATGGGAGATTCAAGATAAAGCCACGGGAAACAATCTGGGGAATGGGAAGTTCCTATTCAATTTTGCCACTGAAGAAGATCTGCAATATGTCTTATGCCAAGGAACTTTTCACTATAACTTTTGTATGTTTGTGCTTGTTCATTGGGAACCAGTAGTTCATGATGACTATACATGGATTGTCCCATTCTGGGTGGATATAACATCATCTCGCTACATCTTTGGACAATAAGTAATCTGAAGAAAATTGGAGGCAGACTGGAACAAATTGATATGGTTGACCTATCTGAAGGATGAATGCTAATAGATGTGGAGTCAAGGAAACCACTGAAATTTAACATGAACATTGTATCTCCGGAGGGCGATGAGGTCTCCATTCAAATCAAGTATGATAAACTCTTCAAGCATTGCTCTTCTTGTGGGATGATGACTCATGAAGGATCATACTGTGCGATGAAAGATCTTCGTATGTTAACTCAAGGAAGCCAGTCAGGAGTGTTCTCCCGGGTGCAATTGCCAATTTCGGATCCACCTCGACGATCTTTGTTCCGAGAGCAGAAACAGAACGAGAACACTAAGCGGGATCAAAGAGCTTACAATAGGGCTATAGATATTCGTTCTACTACAGATGACACAAAACTTACAACAAAATTTGAGCATGGTCGAGGGGATTCACATCTCGGTAAACTTACTGAAAATGCGGGCAATAAGGAAGAAACTCACGCTCAAATTTCTCTCGTTGTGGCCCTCGTTATGAGCTTTATCCAAGGAGACAGCAGCAAGTGGGGAGAGATAAGGAAAAGAGAGACATGATAACGGATACTACGACATTTCCTCATGAGTCTTATGCTCATGGAACACATTCTCTTACCATTAAAATCAATGAGCAGTCTCCTCGAAATCAACACAAGGAAATAATAGAGAGTCAAATGGGTAGGAAGAGGCTGGCTAGTCAGATTGTCACTCCATCACAATTGCATCTTCACCTAGATGTGAATAAGGAGTGGCCCGATCTTTGACTTTCTCTCCTACGAAGAAAGCCTTACATGCTGATGCTCAAGTGATTGAGGCCTTGAAAGACATGGAGTTTAATGATTAGAATAATAAGAAGAGGATCAGAGTGTTGCGCCAGTGGACTATGAGGATCTAGACAAGGATTTACTTGGACATAAATTAATAGAAATGGAAAGTGGGGTAAAAGGTGGAGAGGAAGCAAGAGATATGGCCAGGGGGGATATGATCGAAGCTAGGACATCAGAGAGGGTATCCTCGTCCAAAGTTCAAGGGAAGTAATGGAGTCAAGAGTTCTGTCATCGGGGAGTTCCAAGAAAGCGTATGACATCCTCTAGGGATATGTAATGCTTTGGTCTCAGCGTTCGGGTGTATATAAGGCTTCCAAAGGTAACTCTTGTAGGTTTAATGGTTCAGCAGGGTCCAAGAACACCTCCCATCATCATCCATGAGGAAACTCAGTTGGGACTGTCAAGGAATTGAGAACGACCTCACAGTTCGACGCCTTAAGGAGATGTGTCAGAAACATCACCCAAGACTTGTGTTCCTTTCTTAAAGAAAGAATAAAAGGTCACTGTTGCAAGACATTCAGGCTGACTTAGGATTTGATCACTTGTTTACCGTTGAGCCATTTGGTTTTAGCGGATGTTTATCTTTGTTTTCTATGGATGAATTTCAAATAAATGTTTTGTTTTTGAATAATAGAATGATTGATATTGAAGCAATCATTGATGGAATAAAAGTCTTTATGACGTTAGTTTATGGAGATCTTGTACTATAACGTAGAGATCAAGTGTGGGAACGTCTTACGCGTTTCTCAACTACACGAGTTGGTTCTTGGTTTACGATAGGTGATTTTAACGAAATAATTGGTCACAATGAAAAGGACGGAGGAAGGAAACACTCAGATAGCTCTTTCCTACCTTTTAGACAAATTCTTAATGATTGTGGTGTGCTGGAATTTCCATTCACGGGAAACATGCTATCATGGGTTGGAAGGAGAGGGAGTTCAAGGACTGTCAGATGCCGTCTCGATGGAGCTGTTGGAAATGAGGAATGGCCTGAGAACTTAAAACTCTGGAGATCAAATCATCGTCCGGTTCTAGCGGATATTCTCACTAAACCAATGAGAGCGAAAAAAAAAATTTAAATTTGACAAAGGTTAAATAGATAATAAGGAATTAAGGCAAATAATTCTAGATGGATGGAATTCATCGGAAGCGAACATCATGGATCATATTTCTTGTTGTCGAAAAGCCATAAGCCAATGGAGGAAGGATAAAAACCCAAACTCAAAGAAATAGGTAGAGGACTTGAAAGAGAGGGTTGAGAGACTATATTCAGATAACAATACCACAACGGAGGAGATTTCAGAGGCTCTAAAGGATTTATCAGACGCTCTTAAGGCAGAAGAAGTACTCTGGAAAAAAAGTCGTGCTCTTTGGCTACGAATGGGAGACCATAATTCCAAATTTTTCCACTCTTTGACAATGCAAAGGCGAGCAAGAAATCATTTCACAAAGCTCTTGGATGAAAATGGCAATATGGTTGAAGACGAGGATGGACTGGTAGTCATTGCTACCAGTTATTTTAGACACTTGTTTGAATCCACGAATCTGAAGGCTATAGAAGATGCATTGGGAAATTTATCAACAATAATCACGAGCCAATAAATGAAGAATTAAGACCCACAATCTCTGAGTGGGAAGTAAAATTAGCTCTTTTGGCTATACACCCAGAGAAAGCACTTAAACCAGATGAATGACTATTTTGTTTTATTATAAATTATGGGACATTGTTAAAGATGATTTAACTCATATGGTTATTCAATTTCTTTTTACGGTATTATGGCACCATGAATAAATGACACAAATATATGCCTAATTCCATAAACGGATAAACCAACAGAAATGTCAAAATTCAGGCCTATTAGTTTATGTAATATCAGCTACAAAATAATATTCAAGGTCTTATGCCATAAATTGAGGAATGTTTTGCCAAACCGCATATCTGAAACTTAATCAGCCTTTGTAGCTTGAAGACAAATCACATATAATATTTTGATTGTTCAAGAGATGTTTCATACGCTATGGAAAAAGCCAAGTGGGAGGGACAAAATAATGGCCATAAAAACAGATATGAGTAAAACTTACGATAGAATGAAATGGAAGTTTATCGAAGCGGTAATGAGGAAAATGAGTTTCTCTGATATCTAGATTGACTGGATTATGTGTTGCGTTACCTCGGTTGATGAATGGCCAACCCAGGGGAAATATATTACCAGAAAGAGGTCTACGTCAAGGAGATCCTTTGTTTCCTTTCATTTTATTCTATGCACGGAAGCGCTCGCTAGCCTTCTAAATCATGCAGAGGACTCTGGGAAGATAACATGACTATGAGTTGTACGAGCAAGTCCCTATGTGTCCCACCTTCTCTTTGCTGATGATAACATTTTCTTCTGTTAGGTGGATCCCCGTCAATGCGAATAAGTAATGAAAGTAGTAATGAAATATGGACAAGCATTTAGCCAATGTCTTATTTTGAAAAATATTCTATGCTCTTTGGTAAGAGAATTCCTGGAAGCTTGAGGCAACAAATTAAAGGCACTTTAGGGATTCAGAATGAAGGAGGTATGGGGTCATACCTAGGTATCCCAGAAGATATAAGTGGATTTAAGTGTAAGCTATTTTTCTATCTTAAGGATAAAATTATAGACAAAGTGAATGGGTGGATCGGAAGATGGCTGTCGAAAAGAGGAAAGGAAATTCTGATAAAGTCTATCATGTTAGTTCTTCCAACATATGTTATGTCTAATTTCCTTCTTCCACTAGAAACTTGTGAGATTCTTTCACTAGAAACTTGTGAGATTCTTCCATTAGAAACTTGTGAGAACCTTGTCAGTGCCATTGCACAATTTCGGTGGAGTTCAAACCCGTCAAAGAGAAAAATTCATTGGGTAAAATGGGAGATGATGTGTCTGCCTAGAGAGGGAAGAATTGGATTTCCTATGATACATGAGTTCAACCTGGCACTCCAAGCAAAGCAAGTCTGGGCGACTGGTCCAAAACCTTGATTCATTAGTAGCTCGAGTGTTGAGGGGACACTACTACAGAAGGAGTACGCCTTTGCGTACTGGGCTAGTTATTAACTCATCGTATGTGTCGAATAACATTTCAGCTGCAAGGCAGCTATTTCTCTTAGGTGTCCGAAACAAGGTTCATTCGGGATATGAAGTTACGGTATGGGAAGATCCTTGGATCCCTACGATTCCAGCAAGACCAGCAGTACCAGTGATGAATCTGACAATGACAGTTAGCAACTTGGTAGATGTGAATTTGAAGGAATGGGATGCGGGGTTTTCGGAAAACTATGTCATTCCCGAGGACATCATGATGATTCTTAGTTTGGCCATAAGCGCAACTCATAGGAGAGATTCGTTCTGTTGGACCTATACAAAAATGGGCAATACACTGTCAAGTCTGGGTACTGGATGGCATGAAATGTATTGAATGTTGAATCGGAAAAGGAAGTGAAGGAGCCTAGTATTACGAAACCTCAAGCCTTTGTTTGGAAGATAAAAGCACCTGAAAAAAAATTGTCCTCTTATTTGGCAAATAATAACAAGACATGTGGCGGTGACATGAAATCTGACACGTTGACATATGAGATGTGATGTGACAACTATTGTCCAGGATGTGGCGAACCGTAAGAAACAATAACTCATGCGATATTTGAATATTCATCAGCGCTACAGGTGTGGTCTCTATCGAGGACACCGTCTAGTCCAAGTTTTTTTCGTCGCCGAGCATTTATAAAAACATGGATTACCATTTCTGGAGGAATAATATATTTGATGACCCATCTATGGACAGGGATCCCTACGCATGGTTAATATGATACATCTGAAAAACTCAGAATGATAAACTCTTTAGAGGGATAGATAAAGATCCACTGGAACTTTTCATATATGCTGAGAGCGAATGTCAGGCCTGGTTTAAGGCAAATGAAATGATATTATTACCACAACAAGACTTATCCCTAGAATAATCCCAAGTCCCAAGCTTGAATAACATATGTATGGTTGATGGATCGTGGATCTCGAACTCGCAATTCAGTGGCTGCGGATGGGTTTGGAAGGATAGACAGAGAAATATTCAATTGATGGGGACGCGGCATGCTAAAACTGATGGGAAGCAGCTTTGCACACAGAACTAGAAGCCTTAATATGGGCAATAGAATGTATGGTTCAACACTCGGCATGCTAAAATTTTGGGACAAACTGCAAGGACCTGAGTGCAATGTTAAAGAAACCTCAGAAATAGTCAAGTTTTGCTACAGAGCTAGAAGTTATCAAGACGATTCAACTTTTATTGTCGAAATTCATGATCTCTTATATCCTACGTGCGCACAATGGAATTGCGGAGTCTTTAGCTACTAGTGCTCGTTATTTTCACTATAAACTTTGTTACTTTGGTTATTTTATTCTGATCTGGTTAATCATACTATTTCAAGTTTGAATAATGAAATAATTTTTTGTTGTCAAAAAAAAGAAAAAAAAACTGAAGTAACCAATTTTTGTGAGGTCAAAAATAACAAATATTAATAAACAGTATGTAAAAACGCATAAGAAAGTCAAAATCTGTATTCAAATACATAATTATTTAAAATAGTTTCCAATAATAAATTATTTTACTTAAAAATAATAGAAAGTTCCAAAACTTACATAAGAAAACCATAATCGTAAAAAAAATAAAATCAGAAGCTTATTTGTACGTTTTTTTTTGTTTAACCTAGAGGGATTTAAACCTTCAGGGAGCTAATCCCTCGGCGCGAAACAACCCATTTGGTACTATGGAGAATTAGATACCTCAATTGTCTGGCGAGTCAAACCTGCAGGGAGCGTATTGGGTGATACCCTCAACTACCTCTAGGCCAACTCGGTTGGTTGCTTATTTGTACGTTGCCTAATGTATCTAACGTATCATATATATGTAGTGCGAATTCGGAAAATAACAAGTGAATTCGTTCAACGCCATGTTCAGTTCTGTTGGAGTTTTATACTTACTTGTGTACAGACGACAGTCATGACACTGGTCACATCTACGCCGTTATAAAAAGTACTATTTAGTAAAAGTTAATGGTTAAATTATATGTGGAAAAGGAGGAAAAAGGTTCATTAACATTTTGTCAAGTTCAATTAATTTGAGTTTATCATATAATTAACCATGAATAATTTAATTGTAACTTTTCATATGATAATTTATTTATTTTCAATTACCTAAGTGAAACTTTCATTTCATTTATTAATATCAGTTAATTGTGAAAATAACATCTACAAGATGATCAAACACCAAATAACTACAAGTTAAATTAAAGTTTTAGATGAGTTATAACTCAAAACCGAATAGCAATATTTTTTTTCTTCAATATGAGAGTTTTAACTCATTGACATCTTCCTCATGGTCGAAGTCTCAAATATCAACATCCAAAGTGTGGGCAATTGTATAAATAATATTGACGAGGTAACCTAATATCAAGTGGTTCTAATACAGTAATGTCATGTTCACTTTTAGTCCACCAGAAGATTTTAACTCAAATCAATATATTGACAATAGATAGATTGATTAATTTTTTAATCATTAGTTCATTAGCTATTTACATGTAGAACTTTCATTCATTGAGTTCCCAATTTAAAATAAAAATAGAAAATAGTACTACTTCCATTTCGATTTAGTTGTCGTTGTAGAAATTTTTTTTTGTTTCAAAATAAGTGTCGTATTATGATTTCAATACTTAATTTATTAAATTTATATGCTATTCGATTTTACTATTGGTCGAAATGTTGTTAGGTTTATAGGTAATGATGTTTTTATTTTGAAAATATGTAAAATTAAATATTTTCTTAATCTGTGTGTAAAAACCTAAAAAGACAATTAAAATGAAACAAATATAGTATATAATTGGATATTAAACAAGTAGACATATATTCGAAATCTAAGGGGGTTGTATTGGATGAAGAATTTAAAAGAATTCAATTGAGGATATAAAAAATAGCTTTTAAGGTATTTTAAAGGATTTAGTAAGAATTTTAACTTACTTGTCTAATTCTGATTTTTGAATTTTAAAAGAATTCAAATGAATTTGATCATATCAATTCCTTTAAATTTTGTGAACTAATCTTTTGACACGAAGAGAAAAAATTATAAAACTTTGTTAAATAAAAACTTTAATCATTTTCATATTTATATAAAGAGAAGATTATTTAAAAAAGTGAATAAATTTTTTGAGTAATGAAAAATAATAAATAGTCGAACAAATCATGTTTTATTATGTAAATATGTAGTCATTTAGGAATAAGACAGTTTCACGAAAACATAAATTACAACATAATATATTTTATAATTATTTATCTAATAATAATTTTTTTGTAAATTTATAGTTAAAATTATGTTTTCAAATCTCTTATATTATAATGATTAATAATTTTGACATATATATCTGATAGATAAAATGGTATAAAGAGTTATTTTCAAATTTTAGTCTAAATGCTGGAAATTGGTTCTTTACAATTTTTAAGAAATTTTCTATTAAATTCCATTGAAATACAATTACTACAAAATTCATTAAAATGAATAACACAAACATTTAAAATTCAAAATTCACTAAATCCAATAACACAAGAATTTATAAGAATTGGTGAAATCGTTGATTGAATAACACAAGAATTTAATGGAAAGTTCAATTTCTTTGAATTCATTTCAATTCCTAAATTCAATACACCCATCTAAGATATGAAAATAGATTTGATATTTGTATACGACCATATACATATATATAAGGTTTGGGGTGGCATGAGAAGAAGAAACTCGACAAAAAAAAAATAAAAAAAAATATGCTTTGTACTAAGTGGCAAATAAATCTGGCCAATCATATCTATCCTCTCCAACCTAACCTTTGATCTTTCTCCTTTATAAAATCTCAAGATAAAGCCGACGTGATCGATATCTTCATGGGTGTTTAATTTATTGACCTTTTTATTTTCGTCATATGTTCATGGGTGTTTAATTTATTGATCTTTTTATTTTCGTTATATATTTATGGGTGTTTAATTTATTGACCTTTTTATTTTCGTCATATATTTATGGGTGTTGCGAAACACACTTGTCTTGCAACACACGTTTTAGGCTTGTTCGATCGTTCGTTTGTTAATTCGCTCTCTCTCTTCCTAACTTAATGCGGAAGTAACAAGTAAGCAAAAAAAAATAAAGACACAGAACAATTTAACCAGTTCAGAATCTCGATATGAGCTACTCTTACGTCTGGATCAGAAAATTCCGGTAATCCACTATGATGCGTTCAACCTTACCACCAAGCTTAGACAAAATAAGTTTAGCTCAACGATGCAAGGAGAAGAAAAACATACAAGCTTATTGTTTTTTCTTATATTTTTATTCCTCAAGTCACATACGACTTCGAGCTTATATAATGCTCTTAGGATAACTCCTAAACCCTAATGAAATATATCTTTTTCCTTTATTTAAGGAATATTTCTTTTCTCTTAATGTTATTCAGTTTTGGACCAATAATATCCAACGATGAATGTTTATCGACTTTTTTATTTTCGTTATCTTGGACACAATTTTGCATGAAACGAACGGACACGTACCTCACGAGTCACGATGTACATGGTTAGCCATGATTTGCCGAAAAGTTTGGAGTGAAAAATCAATCAAGGCATCGTTATAATAAGTTAATGGAATTTCACTGTTTCTTGAGAGTCTTTCCATTATTAGGATATTGATAAGAATTGCATGATTTACGTTGGGTCAGTGTCTACTTTTCTCTTCCATCCACACAGGACTGCATCTACACGAAGCCAAGTGTTCGACTCCTTCTGTATATATAGTAACTCGAAAGTAATATTTCAAAACAATTAGTAATATACTGCAGGATTTGACAAAAGAAACTGATATCTCATCCGGAAAATTAAAAATCAAGAATCGTACTTTAGAAAATAAAAAATATTAATTGATATTTGAAACTCCAAATAATACTCTATTATAAACGCTGACAAAATCGGCGCCTCTTATATATATATATATATATATGTATCTTCATGCGATGCAAGTTGGTTGATAACAAAAAATGTAAAATTATTAGAAGTTATCAATTAAAGAGGAAAAACACTATGGAGACAATGATATTGGATGGAGAGGCTGAGAGCAACTACGTATAATAGAAGAGCCACACTAGTTTTACAAAAAAAAAGAGCCACGCTTTATTATTGCGCCACCGATCTCTTCTTCTTTTGCTTTTATCTTGATTTATATTAGTTTCTTTGTTTGATATATCTTGCCATTCGAATTTTTCTTTGTAGGAAAAGTGATAAAAGGACATGATATCTTGACCATTATAACGGCTGGAAATATCTTGTTAAAAAAATTCCTTTTGTTATCTTTTATATTAAATATCTTTTGTTTGAATTTACGAAATGTTTAATTTAAGTTAAACATTGAATGTAATAACTGAAAAATATTAGAGTTCAAAAATATTAGAGTTCAAAAATATTATAACTGTTATAAATATTAAATGTAATATAATAAATCTACATAAACAAATGTTATAGCTGTTACAAAAATTTACGGTACTTTTAAATGCATATTTTAAATGATTAACTAGATTTTGACCCACTTTTGAAATGGCGGATATACTTTTATATATTAAAAATTATATATAACTAAAAGTATTTCTATTTCTATTTTTTTTAAATCGAAAGTATATATTTGATTACCTTTTTAAAAATATAGCATATTCTGATTATCATATTATGTTGAAGTTGTTATATTTATGCAAGATATGAAAGATTATGAATATATATGGATAGTTGACTAATAAAGATAATTATAAATATCTGTTTTAAATTAAATAGTACCATAAATTACGTAATACACTAACAAACTAACAAACTTGAAACAGTCCAAAAATTAAATGACAACTTTCAATAATAGATAAATGTATGACTCTATTTTAATAGAGTAGATTTTAGAATTATCTATAGTATTTGTTTATGTAGTTTTGTGATATTTCAAGAAATTTTGAAACTAGTCCTTAGTTTTTTACCCAAAACAAAACTAATCCTTAATTAGTGAGTGCTAAGAGTAAGCAGCAAACAGTTATTGCTACTTATGATACTTTTGAAATATTAAGCTAAGAGAAAATTAATAACATCCAGAAATTTATTTCTTTCAGAATTTTCCCAAAATATTACTATTTTAAAAATATTCTAAGGCCATATATAAGTGTTTTTCAAAATTCGGGAGATGTTCTAAATAATTTTAAAACAAAATTAAAACTTCTCCAGAATCTATCCTAATTGCACTTTGTTGGGGAAAATGTTGTGTCTTGTGTGTGGGTTTTCCTTTCTTAGAACAATTGGTAAACTGGGAAATTAAAACATAACTGGTCTTTATGAACCTTCAAAGTAACACTTAACACAATTTTCTATTTCTTTTGATTAAGTTTTTACAATCATTATAAAGTTGGTGAAACATATATTTTAATATGTTCTCCATCTGTTTCTAAAAGAGAAAACAAATAAAAAATTGTTAAAAAGAATATATGTTTTACATTTTCTATGTAATTTTATTAATTAGTAAAAATAAATTATAAATTTTAGAAAACTATTGTATTTATTCAAATTCTATTGGTTAAACTATGGAAAATAGGTAGATACACAAAATGATCCATTTGTTGTCAATTTTGAATATGTTTTTAATATGTGTGCATCATTTTGAAGCACAAGATGTATGTGACAGGAAAAATCTGAAATATTTTTGAAATAAATTTTACAATTATTAAAGAACATTCGCAAAAATAGTAATACAGTTTTCTATTAGGGAATTTTCAAAAATACCACTTTCCTTATATTACTTTTCATTTTTACCTTTATTAAAGAGACATTTTCAAAAATACCATTTTTTTAAGGAGCAAATTTTTTTAAAATAAATTAGAATCATAAATTTTAAATTCCTAAACTCTACCCCACCCTACACCACCCCTTAACTCTAAACTCTAAGTCTTAGATTAATTAACCCAATGGTTATAAGTGTGTTTTTTACTCTTACAAAACAAGAGTAAAAGTTATTAATGTAGTTTTGAAAAGTGGTATAAGGAAAATAGTATTTTTGACAATTTCTCTTTTTCTATTTATTGTAATGAAGTGTTTTTCTGATTTATTTGGGGATATCTTAGATTTATGAAAAATCTTAGATTAATTTCCAATAAAAAATGCGGTTATAAATAAATATTTTTTCTGGTATTCATAGCTTAAATTATTTCTACATACTTATATAAAAGAGTGTAGTCGAGTGCTTTCGAATCAGGATTGTTAAAAAACCATAAGTCCACCGACTACTAGACCATCGTCACGTCTCAGGTGGTTAAGTTTTCTTTTACCATTGTTATTTTCGTGTAATTTTTGTTTTTGGATATACACGTGGCTTAGAAAATCTAAAAGATATTATAAGATGAGGACTAGTCCACTTCTACATCTAACCAATGTCGCATCTATCATCACAAATATTAAAATTTAAATATGGCCATGAATTATCTTAGATTATAAAAGGAGTTTAAAGGAAGTGTGGTGCATGACCTTTGTTTAAAGCAAAGGTTCAAGTTGTATGAACTTTCCAAGTGGTGCGATGGTGGAGGAGGTTGGAATTGGAAACGTAACCAATTATGGGACTACTATTTATTTTCTTTCATTTACATCGTTTTTCATGTAAAAGTCAGATATCCATATATAGCTCCAATACATATAAATCTTGATTTTCTAATTTGTGTTTAATATGTTTTCTTATTGATACTTTATGTTTTGGTTTTTATAATTTAACTTATGCAAATATTTACAATTGTATCATAAAAGTTGATTTTTTGTAGTTTTGAATTAGTTTTTGGTTTTTGATTCTGTAAAATTTATTTTTTATCCCATCAAGATTTTCAAAGAATGGATTCCCTAAATATAGGGAAACTAGATTTTTCACATAACTGTTTTCTTAACAAAGAAACCAAAACAAGTTTGTATGGGTTTTCACTACTTACGATGATGATTTTTTTTTAAGTTTTCTTTCTCTTCTTTTTTTTTTCTATGTTTACCCATTAATAAAAAATATATAATTAATATAAAATATTGTTTAGTAAGATTCAATTTTCTGTTTTATTAATGACTATGTGTCTACTATCCATAGGTTGTCAAGATAAAATAAATTTTGAATTTGGTTAATTTGAAATAAATAGTATATACGGGTTGTTGGTCAAAATAATATATACATAAGCATCAGTTTCTTATATATGCTAACTAAAACTATCATTAAATGTAATAAATTAGTACAGTGTGTTAGTGATATTCTAACTAATAATATATATTTTTTTTATAATAAATTGATCTTCATAACATTTTTTTCTATACTATAGTGAACTATAAAATAACTCATAAAAATTTAAAATTAACTATTAAAATAATATGTTACGGTTGATAAATTTTAGAATTTTTTAGAAAAATTAGTTTCATCATTTTACTATTTCATGCCTATAAACTATAAGACTTTATTAAAAATATAACACTTTGTATATAAGAGCATTTTTAAGAAAACTTGTCAATAAAATTAATTATTTAAAAAGTATTTTATGTAAAGTTAAGTCAAGTTCTCAAAAATAATAAAAAAGTTAAAATTAAATATATTACTAAACAAAACTATAGAGAAAAAATCAGAAACTTAAAAAAAAAGTCGAAAACCAAAAACCATAATCTAAAATCACCATTCATGTTTAAAAAAAACTAAAAGCTACTACAAAATCAGAAACCAAAAATTTAAAACTAAAATCTAAAAACTAGAAACTAAAAGCTAGAAACTAAAAATTAAAATTAAAAATCTAAGTAAACAATCATCACCTTAATAAATTGAATAGAACACAATCATGGGCGACAATGTGCTAAAACTGGTATATCTAATGTTGTAGGCGCCAAGAAATACAAAAATTTAATTGGCATCAAATGCAGGATCATGTGGTGTAGTGGTAAACACATTGTCTAAAGCCTTAGAGTTACGAGGTTACATCTCATTTTGGACAGCAAATATCATTTTTGCTGCAGATATCAGAGAGAAGAAAGAAAAAATACACAGGTTCTTCCTTTTGATACATGGAAACACAAGTTTTCTATCTAGGATTCTTGTCAAATCCGGGTCTAATGGCCAGTTATAGTCCCTCACACACTAACTTAATTTTTGAAGATGTGGAATAGATCGGTTCTGCTTTTCGGAATCGAAGTATGGCACCAATGGATGGTTACGACCGGGTGATTGTGGTCAAGTGGTAAGGAGGCGGGCCTGGGACGCTAACACGTTTCAGGTTCGATCCACCTGCTATGCGAAACTAAGTCACAATTATCCTGGTCATCTTACACGGATACACGTCCATGTTTTAGAGTCCATTTGAATATCCGGAGAGATGGTCTATCCGTGGACTGCACCTTCCCTTAAGGATTAGTATGGGCCTCTCTATGGATATGGGATACCGGCCCCAAGATTAAACAAAAAAAATGGATGGTTACATGCTTAATAATTAATTATCTTAGTGCCAATCAGTGTTTTTTTCAATTAAATATTTTGTAGCTTTTTTTAAAATCTAAAATTTTATTTCAAATAGTTTTACATTACAAAGAAATATTTTAAAAAATTAAAAGCTACATTACACTTTAAATGGGGCTAAATAGATCTAAATGGATAAATGTAATATTTACGGATTAAAATAAATAATTCTAATACCTTTAAACTAAATGGATCTGAACGGATTCAAGGTTTATATAAGTGGGTTCTATTAGAATTGATTTAAATTAGGTGGATTTACCCTAACATCTCGACTGGTTGCAAGTTGGATATGTATTGCCTCGATCTTGTTTTTGTCTTGCATCGGATTAAGTCAAATCTGTTGTAACTTTGTGGTGTAAGACACGAGTCATTTTCATAGGTTATAGTAGAATGAATGTGTTCTTGTAGTGACTTCAAAGATTATGCATCATTGTCATTTTGGTTAAAACCTCTGTTGAAGTATACTATTTGTAATCATCGTTAGTTAATAAGAAGTTGATGTTGAGCAAAAGAAATTAACTAATTACCATTTTGGTAGCAACGTTAAAAACTAACTTATCACCTCTTTGTCATTTTGAACTTTTATGGCATTTAATAAATTTTATACTTTTGGATTTTTTCAACGAAAATACTGGACATCTCTACTAATTTGGCAATGATCATATGTCTTTCGAACGTCAAAACAATCCGATTAAGAAGGTTTCTTATGTAATGTACATGCGAGACTAGTATTACAAAGCAAACGTGGATAAGTAGTCTACTAAGCACAAAAGAAAAAAGGAAAAAGTTTAGGCTATGATTATCCCTAAAATTTATTAAGGGTTTTTTAAAATTTTTTGTCTAAACTTAAGAAAAAATTAAAATTGAACCAATCGCGGGTTGTCACGTGTCAGTGGGTCCACAAACAGTGTAAAAAACCAAAATGAACTCTAAATTGATATGTTTTGTGACGGGTTTTTCATAATTATGTGGCTTTCCCTTCTAAAAAACCCACTAGTTAGACTATATCCATCAAGGGGTTCTTAGAGGGTTCTTAACCCAAGAAAATAGTGGGTCCCACTACTTTTCTTAAAAACCTATTTCTAAAAACTATTAATTAAGAATCGGTTTTTGCACTGTTTCATGGATTTCACTGACACATGACGATCCACGACTAATCCGTTTTTATTTATTTTCTCAAAATCCTAAAAAAAAAAAAGTAAAAAGGGATTTTTAGTGATGGACATGCATTTACCCCCTATAATTGCCACTGTGACTAAAGCTCGCCACTTGTAATGCTAACAGAGCTTTACATCTCCAATGCGTGTGTGACCCCATACGCCTCGAGAGGCCTGACGTAATGAAAATGATTTTACTTTTTTTTTCCCACAAAATATTTGGTTTAAGCCTTCCTTTCAAACAGTAACCGTATGAGAACAGGAAATTAAAAGTTGATCTGGAAAGGGTATAATTACTTCTAAGAAATCGTATATTTATTTGTTCTAAGTAAAAAACTAAACACTGCATGAGTTTTCATTTATCGATTATTATAAAAATGTTATTTATTTCAATGGTACGGGCAAAAGAATAATGATTGAGAAACGGCTAATTATTATTTACATTTGTTATATAGAGTAACATGAATAGCAGGATTAAAAAGAGCTAAAAGTTAAAACGGCATAATATTTTGACATACAGTGTCACGGAACTTTTGTTTGGTAACGTAGGTTTTATTAAACTTTATGAGTTTCAGTGTCTTCAAGAAGATATCTAAAGCAATTTCCATGTTTTCGTAATAACTAATGATATAGAGAACTAGTGGAGACTATTAACATTATAGTTATATAATGTACGTAATGTCATTACTGTTGTAAACGATGTTACTGTGGTGGATTAAATTAGTAACACTACGAAATCACGTAGCGTAAGAGTAACCAAAATATGTATTGAATAAGATTAAATGAATCATTAACAAAAAATTGAAAGCGCATAACTACCCTATGGCATAAATCTTTTATTATAAGTATATTTTAAGGAAATAAGAGACTTGATCAAAACCACACAAACGTAATTATTTATATCATTCTCGATTTTTCCAATCAGAACTATGTTGTGTATATATAATGGATGCTTAGAATCTAGACTATAATCTTTCCAAAAACGTGCCTAAACTGAGATGGACAAGCATTAGTAATGTAACTAGTTAAGTATTTTATCTCTTAAGCAAAAACCCAAAGCAATTAGTTTGGTAAGTGATTTGTTTTTGTACGTCAACATGTATACAATTTGGTAATGGATTAGCGTGTACATTATTGTTATATGTCTATAGCATTCTTTTTTTTTTTTTGCAGTACAACTACAATGACACTAATGCTTTTAAATATACTTTTTCAAAGATATTATTCAAAATATTGTTGTTCACACAAACATTTCACTTTTTTTTTCAATCTCCCCCACACAAATTATAAACCCATTCCTCTCCTTAGCCCTAACCCTCTATATATACGTGAGGTCCTCGAAATGCTTTGGTCGTGCCATCAGCTTTTACATTAAGAGAAAACACTTGCAACCTAAGTGAGATCTCTCTCCTTCTTCCTTCTAAAAACCCTAACCAGTTTATTTAAAACCAAAAGAAAACCATGCCTCTCTTCGACACTCACAACACATGGGCCTTTGTCTTTGGTTTGATGGGTATGATACTAACACTTATGTTCATTTATGTTTATCAACAAGTTCTAATATCATAATCTAATTATAAAGATTATCGTTTATGTTCTTGTATACTTTTCAGGAAATGTAATCTCCTTCGCCGTGTTCCTCTCTCCTGTGTAAGTTCTACTCACATCTATTAGAAAATCAAGACATATAATACTAATTAATTTGGGCGTGTTATTACATGTCTATTTACATATTCTCAGCTATAATGATATTGAGATTATATAAAATGGATGCAGGCCAACGTTCTATAGGGTTTGGAAGAAGAAGACAACGGAAGGGTTTCAATCTCTTCCTTACGTTGTGGCACTCTTCAGTGCAACACTCTGGCTTTACTACGCAACACAGAAGAAAGATGTGTTCCTCCTTGTCACCATCAACTCCTTTGGATGCTTCATAGAAACCATCTACATCTCTATGTTCCTTGCCTACGCCCCCAAGAAAGCCAGGGTACCTAAACACTTTCAGTTCCTATTTGAAATGTGTTTACAAAACCTAAACCAATTAGCTAACTAAAACACTTGATGGATGCAGATGCTGACAGTGAAGTTGCTACTTCTTATGAACTTTGGAGGATTCTGCTTGATTCTCCTTCTATGCCAATTCTTGGCAAAAGGAACCACACGTGCCAAGATCATCGGAGGAATATGTGTCGGATTCTCTGTTTGTGTTTTCGCTGCTCCTCTTAGCATAATCGTAAGCATTTCGAAAGAGATAATTAAGTATATATAAAAAAGAAGTGACTTATTAATAATTAACATATTTTATGATTTAAAACACAGAGGACGGTAATAAAGACAAGAAGTGTGGAGTACATGCCCTTTAGCTTATCCTTAACCCTTACTATCAGTGCTGTCGTATGGCTCCTTTATGGTCTTGCTCTCAAGGACATCTACGTTGCTGTAAGCCTCTCTCTCTATCTATGTATTAATTTGTAAATATAGTATGTATACATGATTGCATAGGTCCATAATGTACCGTCTAAACACACAATTAGATATTTACTGACCACCGTTATCCCTAAACCAAATCACAAATACTGAAATGGAAAAAGTCAATATAACTTATAAGTTTTTGGCAAGAAAAAGATGATTATATGTTTTAACATTATTATCAGACTTGACGTATCATAATCATAATGTATATTACATGAAAGTGGATGCTTTTGTTTCTAATGTACCTGAGACTTTGAGGTTTCTAATCATAGATTCATAGATAAAAAGAGATACGGATTGGCAAAAGATGAACAATAATAGAAAGCAAAACACTTTTGTTTGGTATTGTCCTTTGCGATTAAAAGCATATTATAAAGAGCCTCGCTTTATATCCCAAAGAAACATTAAAGAAATTATCTTTTGCAAAAGAATTTTAATATAAATTAGAATTCTTTTATCTTTATTGCTACATAGAAACTATATTTTGTACGTAACTTCTATCGTTGCCGCACAAGTTTGCCATAAACTTTACCTTTTTCATAAGCTTGTTTTTACGTACTTTAAGTTATAAAGTGGAAAAGAGTGTATCAAATAATTATCATGTTATTGCCACTAAAACATTTTTTTATGCAGTTCCCTAATGTGATTGGTTTTGCCCTCGGGGCACTTCAAATGATACTCTACGTGGTTTACAAATACTGTAAAACGCCGCCGCATTTGGGAGAGAAAGAAGTAGAAGCTGCTAAGTTACCAGAGGTGACCCTCGATATCTTGAAGCTAGGCAGAGTGTCATCCCCTGAGCCAATCTCAGCCGTTGGTCAAGCAAACAAGTGTACTTGCGGAAATGATCGGAGGGCTGAGATTGAAGATGGGCACAACACTAAAAACGGCAAGCAGTCCTCTTCCGGAACAGCTACATGAACAATCTCGTTGACGACTATGCGATGTTGACTTTACCCCCAACTTGATATATCGACCACGACGTGTACCCGTTACGCTGTAATATTTTCTGAGTTTATTAAGTGTGCGAAGTAGATAATTAATTTCCCGGGATAATATATATGCATTTTCGAATGTCATATATATTTATCTGGAATTAAATTCTCCACTTCTTTTAAAATTTTATGTAGTTACCTATTGGTGATATGTATATTTCCTATTTTCCGATTTAACGAAACTATCAAAATTATCTATTGGCTGATTGTTTCAACTTTCAATTAATAATTTCATCGTATATATCATTGCATTGTGTCACAAGGCTTGTGGTATTCTTTTTCCTAACCTCAATACTAACATAAAAGAGTGATAATTGGCTAAAGTGTCTTATTTGGCACCTATAATTAGAGACTTGTCCATGATATGACAATCACTTGGACCATTTTGCCTTTCTCCACACTCTCTCTCATCTCTTTGACGTCTTCCTTTTTTTTTCTCTTCAATCCCTAATTATTTTACAAATCTCTATCATTCTATATACAATTAAATTTTAAATTTCATTATTTTTTCATAAGTGGCTTTGAATCCTCAAATTTTTCACTTTTTTTTCTCTCTAATCCCTAATTATTTTACAAATCTCTATCATTCTATATACAATTAAATTTTAAATTTCATTATTTTTTTCATAAGTGGATTTGAATCCTCAATTTTTTGATGATATCAATTTTCTGGGTTTTAGATTCGACGTCGTGTTAGCGGTTAACAAATATTGTAGACGTTAACAGAAGTGTTAGTTGTTAACAAATATTTTTACGCTCGCGTTAATAAATGTGTTCGCTGTTAACAAATATTGTAGACGTTAACAGAAGTGTTAACTGTTAACAATTATTTTTACGCTTCGAGGAAATAAATGTGTTGGCTGTTAACAAATATTGTAGACGTTAACAAAAGTGTTATATGTTAACAAATGTTTTTACGCTTCGTGTTAATGAGAGGAAAGAGAAAGGGCATTCTCGGCATTTTCTTGCCAAATGATTGTGTCAGTGTCCTTCATGTCCAATCAATGGTATTTTGCTACTACTTTGTTTCAAAATAATACATAATTTCAATTTTTCACACATACTAATAAAATATAGATGTTTCATTTTATATGCCTTTCTAAGTTTTTTCACACAAATAAAATTACCCAATCCAATAAAAAACTAAATATACATACGGCGGTGAAAAAGACGATTTGGGAACGGTTAAGTTTCCGGCAATTTCTCACTACGATCTTCGTGGTTGAAGGTGTAAGTGAAGACTTGATTGGATTTCTCTGTAGATTTCTAACCACGATCCATTTATTCCACAAAGGAACCCACGTTCCTTCGTGATGCCGGTTACTTATGGTGGTTAGAGAGATACGAGGCATCTATAAATTTTCTGCTGAGAATCGATCTTCAAACCCCTCTATCTCTATTTCTAGTACAACCCCTGCTTCTCTTCTTGAAATCTCATTCTCTCCTGTGCACAATGGCGGATGGTATTAGAAGAGCACTCCAAGATATCAATCTGGGTTTCAATGATGCACCAGTGGCCCTACCAATGGAAGTGGTCTGTTAAGCGGCTGAAGAAAACCAATTTATGTTGGTGGGTCGACCGGTCATGCCGCGAAAGCAGAATCTCCGTATGATTATGGTCACCATGCCAAGAGTATGGGGATTGGAGGGGATTGTTCGAGGGCGCATAATGGAAGGAAGGAGATTCCAATTCGTGTTCCCTACTGAAGAGGCGATGAAGTCTGTCACTCGTCGTGATCCATGGCCTTTTGCGGAACGGATGCTGGTGTTACAGAGATGGACTCCTCTCATGGATATGGAATTGCTGAATTTCATACCTTTCTGGGTGCAGATCCGTGGAATCCCGTTGCAGTTTATGAATCGTGGAGTCATTCACACATAACACGATCCATGGGACAGTATATCCAGATGGATTATTATGAAGAGTCTGGATCCAGACTAGAGTTTGTTCGTGTGAGGCTAAACTGGAATGTCACTCAACCGTTGAGATTCCAAAGGCATTACCAATTTTCTGCTGGAATCAATACGCTTCTTAGATTCAAGTACGAAAGGCTAAGGGGGTTTTGTGAGGCGTGTGGGATGATTACCCATGACACGGGAGCTTGTGTCATCAACAATGGTGGTCCGAAACCTGAAGATGAAGATGATGACAACGAGGAGGACAACAATGAAGGAAATATCCCCCGTCATCAAGGAGTTATCATTGAAGAAATCAATGCTGATGAGGAAGCAACAAACAGAGAAGGTACAACTGAAGAAGAGATAAATAATCATGTCCAAGAAACTTATGGGAGAGATTTGGAAGAGATGCAAAATGGACCAGAGGATGATGAGTTCTGGTCTGGAAAAGCTAAGAGGAACCCATCATCTGATACCCTCGCTTACCAGGAGAGGAACATTCCACAACACCCTTCTTATATTAGGATTGGGCTGATTCTGGGAATAAAAGGAAGAAATGGATGAAGGAAGGTTTGAATATTGCATCATCCTTAGGCAATGAAGAGCAAGGCGAATCAAGTAACAATCAGGCCACAAAGAACAAAGGTTGGAGTGCATTAAACACTGAAGATGATGAAAACATCTGTGAGGACCATACTGAATAGAGAGGCGCAGTGGGCCCAGAACCACCTCATCTCCCATGAGGACAGTATGTTGGAACTGTCGAGGTCTTGGCCGTGACTCGACAGTTCGACACCTTAAGGAGATATGTAGAAAATATCTCTCGGACATCATTTGCCTATCAGAAACGAAGCAACATGATGAGTATGTAAGAGATGTGGGTGCTCAGTTGGGATGTTTGCATTATGTATTAGCTTCTCCGGTTGGTATAGGGGGTGGGCTTGTTATTTTCTTTAAGCAGCATGTTCAGTTGGATGCCCTTAGTGTTTCAGCTAATCTTATTGATTGTAAAGTCTCCTGTAACGAAATTCAGTTCTACTTGTCGTTTGTGTATGGTCATCCAAACCAAGCTTATCGAAATCATACATGGGAAAAACTGATGAGATTGCACAGTGGACGCAGAAACCAAAAGTGGATTGCCATTAGAGATTTTAATGAGATTGTGGGGAACCATGAGAAAATAGGTGGAAGACTTAGACCTGAAACTTCTTTCCAGGATTTTAGAACGATGATAAGAACTTGTGATTTTACGGAGCTTCATTCCAATGGAGACAGATTCTCTTGGACAGGACAAAGAGGTAACTACCTAGTCAGCTATTGTTTGGATCGTACAATGGCTAATGGCCCTTGGCATGAGGAGTTTCCAGCTTCCTACACAGAGTTCCTTGAAATAGGAGAGTCGGATCACATGCCTCTAGTCACGTTTATCTCTGCTCACAGTGAAGTGCCTAGGAGATTTTTCAGATATGATAGTCGTATGGCTAATAAAGACGGTTTTCAAGACTCAGTTCGTAGAGGATGGCATGGTATGGGATAAGCACAGTTAATCAGAACCTCTTTGCCTCAGCGTATTAGTCGTTGCCGACAATATATATCTAAGTGGAAGAGACTGAACCGCAAAAATTCAGAGGAGAAGATTGATATATTAAGGAGAAAGTTAGACACATCGTCTGTATCCAACTCATTTACATTGCAAGAAAGGAATGCAATTAAAGATGATTTGAACCAAGCATATCTAGAAGAGGAGATATATTGGAAGCAAAAGAGTAGGGTAATGTGGCTTCGCGCTAGAGATAGAAACACTAGCTATTTCCATGCCATCACCAAAGCAAAAAGGATAAGAAATAATATCACCTATGTGCTAGATGATGATGGAGTGCTACGCAAAGGACAGAAAGAAGTGGCAGATGTTGCTATCAACTTTTTCCAACGTTTGTACACTTCAGAAGGGACTGATCGGGCGCTCTATAGTGAGTTTTTTTTTCTGGATTTCAGCAAAGAGTAACCTCGGATATGAACCGAGATCTAACAAGACATGTTTCAGAGGAGGAGATTTATGCAGCGTTAACTGACATGGGACCACACCGTGCTCCTGGACCTGATGGTTTCACTGCAGCTTTGTACCAGAGGTTTTGGGAAGAATGTAAAGAGGATATCGTTCGGGAAGTCACGGAGTTCTTTGAAACATGAATGTTAGATCAGCATTCAGCAACATAACCACACAAACCTCTGTTTGATTCCGAAGGTATATCCATCGAAAAGGATAAAGGATTTCAGACCTATAGCCCTTTGTAATGTCTCCTATAAACTTATTTCTAAAGTGTTGGTGAATCGTCTCAAGCTACATCTACCACAAATAATATCTGAGTTTCAAAATGTCCTTATTCCTGGAAGGATGATATCTGATAACATAGTAGTGGCCCATGAAATATTCCACAGTTTGAAGGCAAGGAAGCGGCAATCTACATCCTATATGGCTGTCAAAACAGACATAACAAAAGTTTATGACAGACTTGAGTGGAATTTTTTGCAAGAAGCTATGAAGTGTATGGGTTTTGAAGACAAGTGGATTAGACTAATTATGAAGTGCATCTCTTCGGTTAGTTACTCTATACTAATCAATGGTAATGTAGAGGGCTATATCACTCCGGGGAGAGGTATAAGACAAGGAGACCCATTGTCTCCCTACTTGTTTATTCTGTGTGCTGAAGTATTATCACATATGATGAATAAAGCAATGGGAGACAGATCCTTGCTACAAGGTAGAGTAGCTCTCCAAGCACCTGTAGTGAATCACCTTCTGTTTGCGGATGATTCACTCTTTTTTTCCCTTGCCAACACGAAAGCGGCGAAGAGATTGAAAGACATCTTTAATATTTATGAGGCAGTCTCTCGGCAAGCCATAAACTTCAGTAAGTCATCAATCACTTTTGGAAGTAGAGTTAAACCGGAAGTCAAGACTAGGATGAGGAATGTCCTAGGAATACATAATGAAGGTGGTATAGGGAAGTATCTAGGTTTGCCTGAACAGTTTGGATCCAAAAAAGTGATATGTTTAATTACCTCACTAATAAAGTAAGGCAAGTTACACATGGATGGAAACATATACATTTATCTCATGGGGGTAAAGAAACACTACTAAAAGTCGTGGCCCTTGCTATACCCATATATTCGATGAATATATTTAGGCTACCGAAGGAAGTTTGTGAAGATATCATTGGGATTTTGGCGCGGTTCTGGTGAGGTTCAGGGGATAACAAGGGAATGAATTGGTATGCTTGGAAAAGAGTATGTATACCAAAAAAGGAAGGGGGTTTGGGTTTCAAAGATTTGGAAAGTTTCAACCAAGCTTTGCTCGGAAAACTGGTTTGGAGAATCATGCAAAATCCACAATGTCTTATGGCAAGAACACTCAAGGCAAGATATTTCTCAGATAGTGATATTCTTAAAGCAACGTTGAAGAATAAATCCTCATATGCAGGGAAATCAATCTTGTTTGGTAAAGAATTAGTGGTAAAAGGGCTAAGACATGTTATAGGTGATGGAACAATGACCAACATGTGGACAGATGCTTGGTTACCAACCCATCCTCCCCCCGGGCACTGAGACCTGTGAGAGAAGTTGTTAGGGAGACAAAGGTATGTACTTATTTTAATGGCACTCGAACTGATTGGAACATAGATAAACTGCGTGAAGAGGTGATCCAGGAAGATATTGACGAGATTATTAAGTTAAATATTAGTTCGAAAGCTCAACAAGATCTTGTAGGTTGGCACTATAATGATGATGGTATCTATACAGTGAGATCAGGAAATTGGCTCACTACGCATCTACCAGAGAACAATAATGTCCAACCTACACATGGAAACGTCTTGGTTAAGCAAAGGATTTGGAAAACCAAGGTTCCCCCCCAAGGTACATCATTTTCTATGGAAACTATCATCTTGATGCTTGGCCACATGGCATAATCTGGTACGAAGACATGTAAATGTTGATCCGGTCTGTAAGAGATGCTATATGGAGGAGGAAACAGAGAATCACCTTTTCTTCAACTGCATATATGCAAAAAAAGATTTGGAGAGCTTCTGGAGTTGACAATACAATTATAGACAACTCTTTGGTGCCTCTCAATGAGAAACTTGATGTATGTTTGTTCTATTCTACTTCAACCCAACTACAACACTATCAAGATCTCCCAATTTGGATCTTCTGGCGGATTTGGAAGAGCAAAAATAAGCTTACTTTTCAGCATAAGCAAACATATTGGGGAAATATATTGAGAGAAGCACGAAGAGATGCAAAAGAGTGGAGGGATACTGATCTACAACAAATAAATGATACTCGAAGGAGTGTGTCTGGTAGGGAACCAGGAAGAAAACAGCACTGGAAATTACCTCCAGAACAGTGGACTAAATGTAATGTTGATGGTTCTTTTACCAATACAAATGAAAGGGCTTCTGCAGGCTGGTTTGTACGTGATGATAAGGGATTTTATCAAGGTGCTGCTTTTGCTATTGGCAGGAGGGTTGGAAATGCTTTGGAAAGTGAACTACAAGCAATTTTGCTGGCGATGCAACACTGTTGGAGTAGGGGATACAAGAAGATCCTGGTTGAGAGTGATTGTCAGAAGGCCATGGATGTACTGAATCTCAAAGTCCTACAAGTTCCTTCGTATAATTGGGTAAAGGAAATTCGTTGGTGGGGGAAAAATGTTCTGAATGTTAAATTTCAATGGATAAGTAGAGAAGCAAATAAGGTGGCAGATACAATGGCAAGAGTTGAAAGATCGAGTAGTAGTTTGTTTCGATTTTACTATTTTGCTCCAAAAACAATTACTAATCTTCTTCATGAAGATAATGTATACTCTCGCTTATTTGATTAATGAATAAAGCTGCTGTTAAAAAAAGAAAATATGCATTTTATGGAATGGAGCGAGTAGATGATTCCCACACGTAAAATAAATAAAATATGAAACTTGAATCGTTTGAATTTATTGATCCACACTTTTCACTATTGAGCAAGTTTTGGAGAATATATAGTTCGTAAGAGCTTCTTGTTTGATTCTGGATTCGCTTAAATCTAAGTGCACCAGTAAAATGATACATTCGTTAGGCCGGACTGTGACTATCGCAGGTGCAAGCGGAAGGGCTCATAACACAAAGATATATAACCAAATCCATATGTCCTTGAAACCATAAGAAAAAAAACACGAAAATGGACGCACAAAAACTTCTTTAAAGAGAAAATCAGTGAGATTGTACCTATTTCATAAACATAGTTGGGTTTATCTAAACCATATAATTAATTTGAGTTATTTTTCTCTCTAACTTGCCCTACCTTCTCTCTACCAAAATCTCTTCATCAAATATTTCTTGTCGGTGGCCAATGGCCTTTGCCATCGGTTACCATTTTTTTTTTGTTCTTAATCAAAGATTTTGGTGTGCTAAGCTTTAACCAAAACAAAACCGATTATCACTCGTATCACTCTCTGTTTTGATTTAAAACTGAATAAGTTTTCAAGTTAAACTTCATCTCTCGTTTCTTCAACTTATCTACTTATGTTTATCTCTAAAGTTTTCTTATTCTTTATTCGGTCATGCTTGATCTTCAAGTCTGAAGGAAACAATTTTTGTTTCAAATGGATTTGATAAAGTATTTGGATGATTTGAAGAAGCGAATTTTACAAGTGGAGTTTTAGTTTGTTACAGTTTTAAGAAAAGACAGAGTTTGTCCTATAAACAAGTGTTTTATCAATGAATTTAAGTCGGTGACTTTGCTAGTGAAAACACAATCCTTCCCCTTGAACGACATGTGGATCCAGTCAAGACATGTGGATCCAGTCAAGACATGATGGAGACACATGGATAAACAATTGTCTCACTCTTATTAATCATTATTATATAGATTTAAGTTTTAACTAGTTTAGATTTGTAATGGATTTGATTTTCATTTATAACAAAAACACCTTTTGGAATTTTAATATAAAAATCGTCCATTAACTAAAAAAGAAAAAAAAATAATTAAATTTATTTGAAAATTAAGAGAATATCTTACAAAATAATTTTAAACCAAACTATCCATAGTATATTTGGTATTTCTTTAGACATTAATATTTATAAACCGAAAAAAGAAAAAAAAAACTTATCCAGAACTGATCTTAAAAAGGATTGAATAGCATACAATTTTATACTAGTCACTACAAGTGATTTCTCAAATTTAACAATCATTTTCTGAAATTACATAACTTTAAAAGTGATATACAAAGAGACTTACATGTATAAATATTTATTAGGCATCATTTTTTCTTCTTACGATTTGTAAATATTAATTTGGTTGTGATTATTGAATTATTTTCACATCTTCATAAGCTCTTCAAACACCTTCATCGCCGAGGCAGGAAGTCCAAGGAACACATTGATACTCTTCATATCGTCGAGATCAGGTAAAAACAAGATCACTTCCCTCCCCGGTAAACCAACCGGTCCAGAGAAAACCGGTTCTCCCCAGCCAAAATCCAGTTTATGTAGTGACAATCTTGACCATGACGTAATCAGAAGTGTTGCCGTCATACTCGGTCTGGTCCGGTTCACCTCCAAGTAATCAATAACCGATCTCATGAAACCATCCGTAACCAACTCGACCACACTCTTAACTAAACCAACCGAACGAGAAAGAGGGTTTCCAACCAATTCTCCCGATGACGTCACCAAACCGGTCAACACAATACCATTCCCGCAATATCCTTTTGGGAGAGGAGGGATGAATCTTGACCGTCCATCAGCTGCAAAAAGAAGTTTAACCCGTTGGTCCGGTTTAAACCGTAGCGCCTCGCACCGTGATTTCCAAAGAAACCCGGTTAAGGCTTGAAATGTTGTAACCTTATTGTTACTATTAACATCTTCCTCAGTTGCCATGGTCTTGAGCTTCTCTAGTTTTTGCGGTTCGAAGAGGAAAGATTTGTAGACGAGTTTCTCTTCGTTGTAGAGTTTCTCGATGCCTGAGATGTCTTCGATCTCGTCAAACTCATTGTGTGGAAACTCGGTTTTTGGTGGGTTTCTTGGTTGGAGAATCGTACGGTCCAAGAAAGGTGGCATAGATAAAGGGAGGCCCTTGGCCGTCTCACCCCACGAGTTCAAGAACTCAGCAGCTGCCACTCCATCAAACATGTTGTGGCTCATGCCTAGTCCTAGGATAAAACCGCCGCTTTTAAAATTTGTCACCTGTGTAATGAAACGGAATAAAAAAAAGTATATGTTAAAAAGAAGTATCTGTTAACATGTCTATTGATTTATTTCATGTAGCATTTTATAATTAATAATAAACAAGTAATTAGGGTGGGAATGAAACAATTCAACTACTTAATCTTTCACAGCTTTGCTTAATTTAACCATTACGCATGGTTATAAACTTAATTAGCGCATAGTGAGAGTGAGCACTCTCTAGTCAGCTGAATTATTAATGGGTAGTTTACGTTTAAGCAGCTGATCATTGTTACTATTTTAAGACTTATTTAAACATATGCTCATAACAAAAGAAATTAACATAGCTAGAGGCAGGTATAATGTTAATAGTATCCCACATCAGTGGTGTTAATGATTTTTGGGCAATATATATATAACGTGATAATCTTTCGTTCTATAGCTAGTTTTTAAATGTTAGTTAAACTCATTACTAATATGCTATCAAAGTCTATGATATTTAGGCCAAGTATGTGATTTTTCTCGTAAACAGTTTTTTATCTATATAATATGTATAAGTAGTTCATATTAATGTGGTATTTTCAAAATGTTAGGTTTGGGTTATTTCTACTGAAGTGTTCCCAACCACATTTTGAGAGGGCTTATTAGTATTCCACATCGGTGTTGTTAATGATTTTTGGGCAATATATACATATATATATGATGTGGTAGTATTTTATTTTTGGGTGTGAGTTATACTCATTACTAATATATGTCACTTGTCAAAAGAATATGGAATATGATCATTTGATAGCTTTTTCATTTTGTCAACTACTATTGTGTTATCTAATTCATTGAATTCCCAAAAGCGACATTTATATATATAAAAATCGCATTATTATATATCTTGGACAAAACCATTAAATACCATATGGCAAACGTAACTTATTCCTGGCATTAAGTATGATCATTCATTGATACTATAAAATGACTAAAATAAGAAAATGATCGTCAACATTAAATACGATGTCTGCTAGCTACTCTGATGGCAGCATATAGTGAAACATGTCCATGCCATTGTAAATACGTTGATGGACCGACAACATCCTCTAACAAAATTCACAAAATATGCATGTAATAATCCAAATAGCAATAATTAAATAAGAGATTGATCAAAACATTACCTGAACTACCACAGGAGGAACCTCAAGAATATTCCTGGCACCAGGAACGTCGTATACAAGTTTCTCGAGCGTCTCCATTCTATTCTCGGAGATGGCCTCTCTGATCATCTCTATCCCACAGTTAGTCTCAGCTTCCACCAACACTGCTCCCTCTCCGGTGCAATTCACGGCGATCTTCCCTTCCGGGCTGATGGTCAGCCGTCCCGCGGCAGGGTAGTAATGAACAAGAACCTCTGAGAGAGATTTCTTTATCACATCGTAGGCTTCTTGGTTGGTTCTTGAATTTGATTGGAAGTAGTATAACGTTTTGACCGTGACAGCAATGTTTTGATCGAGGTTCGAGAGATAGTGAAGACCTTTTGGAGTTTTTGACTTCGGAGCGACGAGTACAGGGTCTTTCTTGGTCACGATGAACTCAAATGAGCTGGCCATTTCAAAGGTTTTTGACGTTTAGTTATAAGTTTTTAAATCCAATGTGAGGAATGGAGAAAGATCAAGATATAGTATATATATAGGGTACTTCTTAAGGGGGTTTAAGTAGAGTTTAGGGTTTAGGTAACTCGTTTAGCAATTGAAGATTGTAGATAACGAGGAAGAGAAAGGCTTGACAAGGACCACCAAAGCTCTAGCGACTTTAAATACATTTTGTAGACTTTGGACGATTTATTGAGTCTAATCGGTTAGTTGATCGATAAGAGTGATTTATAACAATAGGGTCCATATTTGACGTAATGGGTCTATTATTTTATATAAAGTGAAAGTTTGATATTTCCATAATAATAATGAGGAGTTTTTATTAGGTTCAGAATATCTTGTTAGTAAATGAAGTCAATCCTCTGATCGTAGACTCGAAGTATCAAAGTATAATTGAAATATATGCAGCTTAGTGTGTGAAATGATTACTCAAGATTTGTAAATTGCATCACGTAATTCACTAGTACAATAATAGCTAACCAGATGTAGAAACACTGAAGGTGATTAACTGGTATATAAATCTGTCGCAAGCGCAACCTTTTCAAAATGTGAAATGATTCGTAGCAGATTTCTTTATTCTCAATTTGGAACCATAATAACTTACTGTTTTCATCATAATTTAAAAATTAGAACCGTAATTCAAAATATCAAACGAAAAGAAAAGTTCATATATTGCATTTTTACGCTGCCTTGGAAGAATCATAATGGTCTAATAGTTAAAATATTAATTTTAGAATTAGATGATATTGTCCTAATATTTTACTGTAATATTAATCATAATTAGTTACTATGAGCATCTTAGGCATACACGTAACTTTAATATAAGTTATTTTGCTGCTCCAAATTATATCCGCAACAAAATATTTTTTTAAGTAATATTTAGGGTTGAGCAAACTAACTACTTGGTATTTTCAGTATATTTGGGATTCGGTTTGTTTTGTAGGAGTAGTAAAATTTGGACTTATATTTAATTATTAAAAATGAGTATTTGTATTTTTAAATACTTGCTAAAAATGATAGACTTGCAAGTTATTTACTTTATTTTATGGCTTGATACTTATAAATTATTTGCGAGTTAATTGATATTTATGGATAATTTGTTAGAATTTAAAAGTAAATAATTTTGTTATATATATATATATATAATATTTTATCATTTTGTATGTTTTTGTTAATTTAGAAAATAAAATATATGAGAAAGAAAAATCTTAAGATGCTTATATAAGTATATCACTTATGAAAATAGAAAATATAAACTAACTATTTTATTAGGATTTGTAAAAATATGTCTTTGTTCACTAACAAAAACGAATAACAAACCAAACAATGCTAAGTAATTACTTTATATTAATATTTATTATTTGTCTTTTATTTGCAAGTAATTTAAATAGATTACTTGATATTCCATTTGGTCATATCAAGTATTTGACTGTACGGGTTATTACAGATCACGATCAAGTAGCGAGTAGTTGTGCCCATCCCTTAATATTAGTAGCCACCGACAACTAAAGTATTTTAATATATCAGTGACATGTATTTCAGAATCAATGTTGACAGATATGCATGTTATATAGTCTTATACTCTATTAGTGTGCTGTAATGATATGAACATCCAACAGCCACAATTGAATGCGTAACACCAAAACATAAACATATAGATTCATGCTTTGGTGTATAAGTTATAAGAAAGACGTTAAGACCCCAAGTGCAGGTGCAGGGCCGGATCTTTTTACAAATTATTTTCTTTAATTCGGAGTTCTATATTTATGTAAAAATCTCTAAATTTTTGTGAAAGCCAAAGTCAATCTTTCACTGGGTTTGGTTTAGATCTGGCTCCGTGCAAGTGTAACTTCATCTTAACCTTTGTAGCATACTGACCTAATTAAAAAATTTGAGTCGAACTGTGCGTTTGACCAGACGCCCATGAAGTTACCATCCCACTGATATAAAGCTTCCGGGCTTGGGTAAGTTTAAACCAACTGTATATTATAAATGTTATTAAGTATGTATTTTAATGGTTGAGCAAAAAGAGAGAAAATCAGGATCCATTACATTAGAAAAACATCAAGATAGGCAAAAGAAATGGTGGAGAATCTGTAAGGTGTCGCTGCTGTGATAACTTGTCACAGGAATTGCTGGTGTTATCTGTATTCCTATGAAAAGAAAATAGTGACAATTAAATTGATGACTGCATGTTTGCAACTACTTCTGATCGTGAAAGTACCCCTGCGAGTGTTGCATTTTACATATTTGGGCAAGAATACATTTATATTTATTTCTGGTAAATAAGACAGTTATATTTTTGTTTACTAATTGCTGAAGATAGCAATCACATCGGCTTTATCTTGAGATCTTATAAAAAGAGAAAGATTAAAGGATAGTTTGGAGAAGATAGGATATGATTGGCCTATCATATCGTAAAAGAAGTCTATAGCCGATCTCATGAAACTGTCCATAGCCAACTCGACCACTCTCTTATCCATAGCCAACCGAAAGAGAAAAGGGATTTCCAACCGGGAGAGGTGGGATGAATCTCGACTGTCCACTTGCCATAAATAGAAGTTTAACTGGTTTGTCTGGCTCAAACGATAGCGCCTCGCAGGCTTGCACTATGATTGACGGCCGGTTCTGGAAACAACTGAAAGAAACATTCTCATTGTTTTCCAAATTTTAAAGAGCTACTATAGATAAGTCCTATAGCTCCAAAATTGTTGGAACTTTATTTATTAATATTAGCTTAAAATGTTTAAGGTTTGAGTTTTAGTAACTTTAATACAATCAAAGCGTATATAATTAGGTTAGAAAGTATTATAAAAACAGAGGAATTTACTGAAATGTATACTACATGTACAAAACAGCCTTTACAAGCTCCTTTTAAATGATATACTACGGTTTGTGTATAGATGTTACTATTATTACGCAAATTTGTGCTTTTTCTTTGATTGCATATTCTGGTAATGTTTTAAAATAGCAAAAACTATTTACGAATTGAAAACCACAAGAAGTGACTGTTTGGCCATACTCAGGGGAGCACTTAAGTTATAATTTGGCTAATGGAATAGAAACTGATCCAAATTTGTGAGGAATGTTGACGTTAGTATGAGTATGTCAACGTTGCTAGTTTTGACCATTCCTTTTGCTCTGATTCCGTAAACTGATAAAAGGGAACAAGTGAAATTGCTTGTTACAAAGTGGTACAGGATATTTGGATTAGTTAGGTCATGAGTAATGCAGGTTTGTTAAAGTGAGTTTTTTAGGGAAAATTAAGAAATTGTTTTTTAGATTTTTTAAGAAAAGTTAAGAAATTGTTCTTAAACTCTGAAATAAGAAATTGTTTCTTAAATTTTATTAAAAAATTTAGTTTAAAAAAATTGCATTAATCATGCCCTTATACCTAAAAGTTATCTTCGTATTACATTCATTTATATGAATGTCTTGATGGCGGTATGGGGGAGCCAGTACAAGAGTGTTGAAGACATTAAAGATAATAGCAATGTTCGAGAATACGCTAGGCGTTACGCGTACGCTCGGATAGGGCCTAGCGCCGAATCAATAAAGCGGAGATTATACGGGGATTAATCGGGGCGTAAATTTTTGGGATTTTTATACAACTGAAAGTGTTATATTTTAAATTTGTGTGATAAAGTTACTAGTGCCGTCCTTGTGTAGTGGCATGAGGGTCTTTTCAAGTTAGCTGTCTTGGGTTCGAATTAGCAGAGAATTTTTTTATTTTTTTTAAGTTAATGAAGGATAAAAAGATCTTTTCGCATTTCATCTTCTCCAGTGTGTGGCCTGCAACCCTAAAATAACGTGGCCGTTCAGTTTTTCACCATTTTATTCATTGTTTCTTTTCAATTTTCTTCAAGGGTTTATACATGTTTCACGGATATAAAAACAACACATCAGCTTTTAAAAAAAACGAAGATTGGAAATATTTTTTCAGTGTTTCCGAGTTTTTGGCCGAGTTTAATCAAATCGCGGCGGCTTTCCACCGTGGAGCGTCGTTCCGCCGGTTAAACGGCCGCGTACCCCGCGTTTTCGAACAGGCATAATAGTATAATGCACCAGACTGGCGACTTGGAAAGCATGAGACAATATATCCACATATAGATATAGGTAGTCGGATTGAATGCACTCTACGTGTCAAGCACACAAATATACTCGACTTCTCATACAGTTTATTACAATATTTACGAGTACTGCAACAAGCTTTAAAGGATATATCCATAGACTTTTTTTTTTTTTTTGAAAACAGGATATATCCATAGACTATTAAAGAATATCCAGCATCCCAAAGAGTGAATGTAATTTTTTGTCTTGAAAATATCCAATCATACAATCAGAAATAATGAGAAGTTACAAGCTTGAAGGACGAAGCTAAAACGACATGAGCCTAACTAATTACACAATACAGTAATATACTTTAATACAAACATATCCCATTATGTAAATCAACCTATGTTTAAACACATAGTCAAACCATCTTCTTTGTATTTCTCAACTTCATCCTCTGTGTTTTCCTCTCCATCATCATCCACTCATTTCATTAATGGCATCTGTGTTGGTATCCCTCACCTCTGTTTTCCTATGCATAAGATCAACACCGAAATGGTTCCCTGAAATGACAGATAGCAAATAAACTTTTAGTGTATGAACATTCATCCCCTCCAAATTTAGAAGTAAGACAAAACTGTAACAACCCGTCCCGTGGAACCCAGCTGGCGCTGCATCGCCTCGAACCTAACCCTTCCCCTGTGATACAACTTACCCTCTGCGACCTTGGCTCACAAATAGGTTATTGGTGTACTTGCCGATATTCGAACCCAATACCTCACTCTTTAACAACCTCCTCACAGGACAAGCTGTCACTAATTGATCTGCAGTTCAATTGGTGACAACTTGTCTTGTGAGAAGGTTGTTAAAAGGGTGAAGTCTTAGGTTTGAGTAGCGCAAAGCGCACCAATAACCTATCTGTGAACCGAGACTCCAAAAGGCAGGTTGTATCACAGATGAAGGGTTAAGGTCGATGCGCTGCAGCGCCAGCTGAATTCCATTGGACATATTGTTACAAAAACATTTATGAATAGAGAAAAGGAGAAACATACCAAACTTCCCCAGAATATCAGATAGAGTTTCCTGTTTTTAAACAAAGATCAGAATGTCTTTTAACGTTTTGGTTCTCTGTTTGTATATAATATGTTAAAACCTCAATCTATTGGAGTCTTAGCCGTATTGAAGCTCACTTCCTTGAGAATCTTGGCCACCACTACATGCATTTCTTTTGTGGTGGGTTCTCTTTTACCTTTCTTACTGTTTTTTTCCTGTAGACTCCCACAATCAATGAAAGAAACATTCAAAAAACTATATTGAAACGAAATTTAGCAGAGCTGAGAAATAGTTTCAAACCTTGACCTTTGATCTCTTTGCCTGTGTATGTTTCTTTCTATTCTCTTTAGATGAATCGTCTTTATCAACTTTTTGCTTCTTGCTTGATGATGAAGTTGATTTATCAACTTGTTTGGAGGACTTTCGACCAGATTCTGCAGAACCTTTAGGAGATTTCTGTCGACTTTATCTCCTCAGCTTCAGCTTATCTTTCTCATCTTCAGTTTCAGTATCTTCGTTTATGTCGTTTTCTTTCTCTGGAGCAACATCATTTTCTCCATAAGAGCCATTAGTTCCTTCGAACCCAACGTCTCCCTCATCATTTTCTTGTTCCATTTCAGATGGCTGTCCTTGCTTCTTTCCAGATTTATTTGTCCCATTGTCTGTCTGCCTTCTCCTCTGTAATATCAACAGACACACACACACACAGTGGATGTTGACACAACTCTTTTCAAAGGCTTACAAATCAAGTCATTCACAGACATAAAGAGGAAGGATATTCATGAAAATGCTCACAACCTTTCTTCCAGAGATCTATACATGTAAAGGAAAAAACAAAATCCAAAACCTAATCACACAAGGAGCTAAATGGGGAAATAAACAACAGAAAACTTATCTTGGAATCACTATTATCAAATACTACACATTGCTTCCAATTTACCCAAAACCAAGAGAATCAATGTATAAGGTGGTGCAATATAAAAAAACATAAAAAAGGGTAGTGCAATATAGAAGTTGTGTTTAAAATGCTTTCTTATGTAAAGTTCTGAGTTCAAGAATAGATAAGGGAGCTACTTGCATTACAAAGACCACAGGGTTCGATTAACAACCAACTTGATTGAAAATCAGGTCAAATAGTTACAAACTACAAAGACGAGGAAGGTTACAAATTACAGACCTTGGCTGAGACATCTGATGATTCTCAAGAAGTCACGTTTTTGGACGTGCTCTTCTTCCGTTTTTAGTTTTCTATATCTATCTTATTAAATCAGTAGTACAAAATAAAACTTACTTATTTTTGAGTGATTTATTACATATTTTACATTCTTTTTTCACTCTTTATAAATATTTCATTAATTGTGTTTACCATAATAATTATGCAAATATTTAGTAATTTTCTTTTCATGTATTTTATTACAAATTTTGTCACTAAGATATTAACTACTCCTAGTTTCATGATTAATTATATTTTGTCATTTAAAACAAACATAAAACTTACCTAATTCGCTATTCCAACTAATTAATACTTCGACTACTCACTAACAACTTCACATTTTAATCAAACTAATTAATAATTCATTATTTGAACTTATTTTAACTAATTGATAATACATTATATTTAGAAGATAATCTAATATGTTTACAGAATATTTTTGAAATATAGAAAACCAATTCACCACATAATCTCAAAAATATAATTTGTAATTACTCATAATACAAATATTTATACTTACATTGTAACAGAAGTACTTATCTGTATATTCCATGGCTCACTTTTTAATAATTTTAATAGAAATATTCATTATTTAAATAGAAATATAAATAATTAAAACAATAATATAATTTTTGAAAACCATATGTAACTATACTAAGGTTTTTTCGGTTGTTCCAATTTACTAAATTGATGGACAAACCTACTTTATTTTTATGAATATGAAGTTATATTCATCTAAACTGTAAAATAGGAATAGTTAATAATATATATATATATATATATATATCAATATATAATATAAAAATATTAATTAATCTATCAATATGTTATTTCATATATATTAATAATAGTTCAATACAAATTCAATACGATAAATATATGATAAGAAATATGGATGGTGTAGTTGACGGTTAAAAAAACTACTCAATGCTATAAAATTATTATGTTAAAATAAAATATTAAATAATTATTTAATATGAATGAATATTAAAAATAAATATTATTATTTATATAAAGGAAATATTAACTTATAAAAAAAAGATACCCACACGAACGTGCGGATCAAGCTCTAGTTATACATTAAAGAAGGAGAAAAAAATTCAAGCATAAAGACTATTGAGAGAAAATAATCGGATTCATATGCTAACTTAAGAGTACCTTTTCTTGATCATCAAGTACAATATGCCTTGTTGCCTTGGGATGTACCAAAAATCAAACACACTTACACCAAGTTCTTCATGAAAGTAATTATATATAACATTCATCAAGACACAAACCGATAAATTAGCCAAAATTTCTAATCACTTGCCTTTTTCACATTATCTTTGTTTATTGGTATGTCAAGCACATCACAGAAATCAATTAACTTTTCTTTGATACATTTCTCAAGCTTCTCCTTTGCTCACCTCTTGCTCTGACCATACAAAACCAGAAAACTGACCAATGTTTCTCTTCAGCATCTGCGCCTGCACAGACACAACCCTAGAGTAACCAATCATGCAAAATATTGAATCTATTATTTTAAAACTCCACAAGACAGCAAGTTCCCCAATAATATTGAATCTTTGATTTTAAAGCTTGCTCGATATCAAAGGAAGAAAAAAAAAGAAAAAAAAATATATACCTGTCGTCGATGCTCGAAGAGTAGATAACTTTCTCATGCTTTAGGTTAGGGTTGGCAAAAGCATGATATTCACATAAAATAGAGATATTGGCACGGCTCAATCAAATCAACTGACCCAAGTTAAATATAGAGTGATTCGATTAGATTCAACCGTACCAATATCGCTACTTAGGAATTTTACCTATTGAGTAGATTCACATAACATATGAAGAGGCAGAATAATTAAGGCGACCAAGATAATGGAAACGCATACATATATGCTCATGTTGGTGTAGTGAAGGTATAATATATATAGCAAGTTTAGCGTATATATACAAATTAAGGGGTAGGAAAATAATTGGAATGGTTGATACGTCAAAATCCATGATGTATGGATTTTAGTTTACATCAATTTTTTGATGATATCAATTTTCTGGGTTTTAGATTCGACGTCGTGTTAGCGGTTAACAAATATTGTAGACGTTAACAGAAGTGTTAGTTGTTAACAATTATTTTTACGCTTCGCGTTAATAAATGTGTTTGCTGTTAACAAATATTGTAAACGTTAACAGAAGTGTTAACTGTTAACAATTATTTTTACGCTTCGCGGAAATAAATGTGTTGGCTGTTAACAAATCTTGTAGACGTTAACAGAAGTGTTATATGTTAACAAATGTTTTTACGCTTCGTGTTAATGAGAGGAAAGAGAAAGGGCATTCTCGGCATTTTCTTGTCAAATGGTTGTGTCAGTGTCATTTATATCCAATCAATGGTATTTTGCTAATTTGAGCTTTAAATATGGGTAGTTCACTAAATCACTCTTTATAAAAAGCTTTTTCACGTGGACTTTTCTTCATAGTGATAGAACACAAGCATGTTGTTTATGGTAATACTGATAATGATGATAATTACATAAACATGAGATCATCAAAGCAATGTATTTGATGTCATGGCTTTGCAGGATAATGAGAAAGCAAGTAGAGGGGAGGTGATAGTAGTTGAAGAAGGGTCCCAAGGAAGAACTTTTTGAATCTTGAAAGGAACACATTAACTAATATGTCATTAAAAGTCATATATGTATATATGAAATCTAAATCCGGTTAACATTAAGAACATACTTTTTTTTTAAATAATAAAATTGGGGATGTATATACGGCCAGAAAGATTTAGTTTATAGCCTGGTCAAGAAATTCAGATAATTCAGGGCGTGTCACAAGTCATAGACTTATACTATATGGGTGTTTTCTAATCAAAGTACATAGGGATGTTAAAACGAGCAGATCCAGCTTGTTTATGAATTACGACCAAACCCGTCCGATCTATTTAGCTCATGTCCGTTTACTAGTGACGAGTGACAACCTGTTTTTTTTTTGACATCAGGGAGGACCCGGACCCGTTTACTAGCCACTAGAAAGTAAATAAAATTGACTCAATGTTCAAAGCTAGAGTCCTAAAATAAAAAAAATAAAAAAAATAGAGACATATACAAGCCAGAGGTTTTTGTAAGCAGTAATGTCCAGACCTTATCAAGAAAAAATGTGTATACATGTGGGCCTTTAAACTCAAAGATTAGTTGAAACTTTATAGAAGACTTGTTCATACGCATGAATGGCAAGAGACATTAAGATTTCTTCATTCGGTGTCTCAACGAATAGTGATAATAACCCGCGTAGATGGGCCAGCGGTAGGGAGTCGTCTGGCTGAGGGTGCAAACCCAATACTCCGGCTTCGAACCTCCGCGGCTGCAAACATTTCCGTGGGCCACTGGGGTATTCACATGCGGCCCTCAGCGTCCCAGACCACTTTGCGTAACCAGAGACCCTTAAGTAGAGGCTTAAAAATTCCTGTCATGGCATGGGATAGTCGATCACGCTTAGTGGTCGGATACTGGGTTATCAAAAAAAAAAAAAACGAATAGTGACAAATATACCCAATTTTGGAAAATATGTAATTTTTTTGTTGTAAATGTTAAATTTTATACCAATTTTTATTTTTGACAGAAGTTATAAAGAAACCTAGTACCAGATAAGATCAAAAAAACAAAGAGGAAGAGAAGAAGCGATTCCGAAAACTATAGTGGTCATTACATACGAGATAAAAAGAAGAGCTAACTAGATAAATGGAAGATAGAGCTTGCCTGAGAGGTAAGCATTACCAAATAGGAGGGATGTCTCGTATCATCGGCAATAAGAGATAGAGGCTTGAGAACTGGAGACCTCTCATCACACTAGAGAGCTCTGATTACGCAACCGGCTAAATACCGTTGACATGAAGTGATAAATAACAAAAGAAAAGAGTTTAAGAGAATTAAAGTGAACAGTAATTCGGTGAACAATAATTTCATGAACAATATTTTCGTAAACTGTAAATTCTATTGTTTTGGTTGCCCTAGAAAGATAAACATATTAATAATTTTATAGCTACTATTGCAAAATATCAAGGAAATCATTTTTCTTGATCCTCCTTTTCTCTCTATTGAAATCTCTTATCTCTCTCTTTATTGTTCTTGCATGTTCTTTAGTTAAACTCTCAAAATTCTATCAAATCTCACATGGTATCAAAGAATCTCAGCTATTGGACTTTATTCTCATCACTCCTTTCTATTACTTCTGCAAATCTTGTTTTTTTACTCTGATTTTTCATTTCTCCTTTTGAAACTCTCGTTCATCCAGTACTAGTTGTTCGAAAATGGAAACTTCAAAAGTGGTGATTCCAGTTATTCTCAAGGGAGTTAACTATCTCTTATGGTCAAATCTGGTCAAGACTGCTTTAGGAGGAAGAGGACTCTGGTCATATGTGACGGATGAGAAACCTTCAAAGAAAACCAGCCTAGGAGAGGATGGTAAAGAAGTGGTGCTGGCTGGCGATGGAAAATGGGATCAAGAGGATCTCATGGTGTTGTCCATCATTCAAAGTAGCCTTGAGGCACCAATCCTGGAAGCTTACTCCTACTGTGAAACTTCCAAAGAGTTGTGGAACACTCTTCAAAAGGTGTATAAGTTAAGAGAGCTATCAACACTCTCCATAAAGAAGACACAAATTTCAACAAACATTTTGGCAAGTTCAGGGGCTTATGAGCTGAGTTGAAGTTGCTGAGGCCGTATACTGTTGAGTCTAGTGTGCTGAGTGAGAGGCGTGAGCAAGACAAGGTATTTGCCATGTTTCTCACTCTAAACTCAGGTTACAAATGACCTGATCAAGCACATATTAAAGGTAGAGAAGTTACCAACCTTAGAATAAGTGTGTGCTCAAATCCAAAAGGAGCAAGGTTCAATGGATCTTTTTGGAGGCAAAGGAGAACTAATGTTGGCAAATTAAGCTGAGGGTGTTACAAACAAGGGCACCTACAAACCTGAAGACAAAAAGATAGGGTTTGTGATCATTGCAAGAAGAATGAGCATGGCAAAGACAAGTTCTGGATAATACACCCTCACCTCAAGCCTCAGAAGTTCAGAACACCATACAATGATGCAAGGGTACACTTCTCTAGTGAAATGAGTGAACCATCCAATAGTTACTCTACCTTTAGAACCACTCAAGATGAAACCATCAAAAGATCTGACCTTGATGCTCTCATTAAAGCCCTCACATAAAACTCTGGTAACAATTTTGGTATCTCTTTAAATGCTTCAACTTGTGATACTGCTGTGAATGCTGTAACTATTTCTAAATTGACAAAACATTTAGTTATAAACTCTGGAGCTAGTCATCATATGATCAGTGATCTAAATTTGATTAGTAACATAGTCCATGCTTTAGGAAATATCATGATAGCTAATGGAGAAAGAGTACCGATTAAAGGAGTCGGTGATCTTAGGTTGTTTGAAAAAAAATCTACAATTTTCTATATGCCTACTTTCACCTGAACCTTGTCATTTGTTAAAAGAGAAGCTATTGATTTAAATTGCAATGTTACCTTCACACCTAATGATGTCTACTTTCAGGATATTGATTCTAGTAGGTTGCTTGGCAAATGGGTAACTAGACTTGTACTTTCTTGAAGACACCAAGCTTGCATTTGGTTTATTTGTTGCTTTAAATTCTATTTCTGATTTTCCTAAAGAAGTAATGTGGCATGCTACTAGGTCATCCTCATTCTCGTGCCTTAAACATCATATTGCCAAGTATTTCTTTTAAGAATGATTGTGAGGCTTGTGTCTTAGGAAAACATTGCAAGTTTGTATTTCCTAAATCTACTACTATTTATGAAAATTGCTTTGATTTATTGCATTCTGATGTAAGGTTAGACAAGCAGTGCAGCAGCAAGTCATTCTTCCTTGTTACATAAGAAGTGAAGATCAATTGACTGATATTTTCACCAAGAAAGCAAGCACTAAAGTGTGTGAGTTCATTCACCCGAAGCTTGGGCTCATAGAGCTCACATCACATTGATCCTCTTGACCATGAAGTGTTATACTCTTTTTCCTTGGTTTGGTTTTTATCCCAAGTGGTTTTTTCAAAGTTAAGGTTTTAATGAGGGAATGCTTTATGGTTTCCAAGCTTGACTAGTTCTTATGGTCAAGTTTGAGGGGAAGTGTTGACATGAAGTGATAAATAACAATAAAAAAAGTTCAAGAGAGTTAAAGTGAACAATAGCTTGGTGAACAGTAACTTCGTGAAAAGTAATTTCATGAACAGTAATTTCGTGAACAGTAACTTCGATTGTTTTGGTTGTCCTAGAAATATAAACATACTAATAATCTTATAGCCATTATTGCAAAGATCGAAAATCATTTTTCTTGATTCTCTTTTTCTCTCTATTGAAATATCTCATCTCTGTCTATTGTTCTTACAAGTTTTTCATGTTCTTCATGTTCTTCAGATTGACACGCACTCCATGCATCATTGTGAATTGCTGACTGACAGTTGTCACAACTACCACTGGCAGTAAGAGACAGGGACCTGAGAGCTGGAGACCTCTCATCACACTAGAGAGCTCTGATTGCGCAACCGTCTAAATACAACTAAAACAACGAAGTCACACTTATTGGGTTCAACTTCGTAAATACATACGAGTTGGAGCAAAAAGACGGAATGTAGTGAGAGTCACAACTTCATGTTGCTCTTCCAACCTTGCAAAATGAGCAAAAGATTAGCTTACCACTGGGACCAAATGGCCCGACGATGATGTTGGGTTAACCAATCAATTTGCGAGTCTCCTATGAAGAACCGGAACACGACACTAAAGACAAGTCGGAGAGAACGCCGTCTTGCACTAACACATAGAATTAGTGTCAGCTCCAAGATGCCTCTTTGGTAAAACATCCACAGAGGAGAACTGTAGAGCAAACCGAAGACCCGAAGAGGAAGAGTCATCACCCACGACAGAGTAAGCTTACAACAAAAAACGGCAAAGATCAAGATGGCAAAAGAAAAGTGATCGCCAGAATGACATATGAAGGGTAATAGACTGTCCACCTAAAATTAGAGCCTATAAGACACACACGAAGATCGTTGTAGCAGCAGCACCACACAATAACTTGCACTACCACGATCGCGCATTTGAAGAGAGTTCTGAAGTCAACCTTGGCTGGAGAAAGAGATAGAAAACTATCACCCAACAATGTTAAACCTAAACATTTTAGTTATTTGGACTGCCAAATGTCCAGATGGTCTAGCCCGGTTTTGCCCATAGGCGTAATCGAGCTTCGTCCATTTAGACCCATTTAAATTTGGTCCAGTATAAGTATGTTTATATTAGTCCATAACAATTTGGAGATGGACCGCCCATCGACAACCTGTCCATTTGACATTCGTACCCAACACCAAGCAAAAGGAAGATTAACTCAACCATAGACCTTTCCACGCCGAAACGAGAGCAGGGACACTAAACACACCAGATCCTGACGAAAATCCATAAATGTTTAATCTTACCACTATCCAATACAATGATGTGTGGCTTTTCAAAGAATAGAGACAGGATAAAGAAACCATTCACATTAAAAAAAAAAGTTAACAGAATACTTAAAGAGTTGTTACTTGTGGAAATTGTTATGGGCAGGGTCAGAACAGTGTGGCGTGCATTCAAACTGTTAAGGTGGATGATGCATTTGAAACGCCAAAAGGACAACCTAAGAAGAATGGCTCATTACTAGTATTTATAAATATTTTCTATTATTTCTAACTCTTCTGGTGATGTCAATGTTCTAGAGATCAACTCAAACGTTATTGAGTTGTCTAATCTTCTCAACAAGTATCAAAACTTCGGCAACAATTTTCACTAAGACCAACCAGCCTAAAGACAATCTCTAAAATCCACCAACTTCAAGTGACAAGAGCTTAAGTGGTTTCAAGTGTGTGTGGGTTCTATGTGAATCCATTTTCTAACAAAACATTGGCACACAAAAACTGGATAGATCATTAACATTACTGCAGATCAACATAACAAGAGCAACACTGAGAGGAAATTGTGAGTTTGTGTAATAAAATGCTTCTTTTGTGTATCTCAGCAAATCTGAAGCTCCCATCCCTGACATAATTAGACGAGAAAAAATAAAAAAAGTTTTCACCATTATCATCTTATTATAGAAAGTTTGCACCCAAGGATATGAATTTAACAAAACAAACATAGAAGAGAACATTTGGAAACAGAGCTTTGCTTTTCTTCTTGTTCCGCAGCTACTTATTAAGATCATATTCGATAACAGAAAAGGAATCTTCAAAATGAGGGAAGTAGCCAGAAAACCTGGAAAAGGAAAGCTTTCTAAACAGCAATCCCAAGGGATTTCTTGAACTTCTCAACCTCAAGATAGACAGTTGAGTAAGGCAAGAACTCAGAGAAGTAATCTCCACTAAGGTGGTTAATGGCAACAGCCAGTTTCGGGATCTCTAAGGTTTCTTCATTGGTGAGGGTTCGAATAAACCTTGCTGGGTTGCCTCCCCAGAGTTCACCAGATGGGATTCTTCTCCCAGGTGGCAGGACGGAACCAGCTTCCAGAATTGACCGAGTCTCCACCAGTGAACCTTCCATCAGTATGGAGTGTTGCCCGATGATGCATTCGGGTTCGATAGTGCATGATCTTAATAGACTGTATGCACCAACTGTCACGTACCTATCGATCAATGTCTCCGCTGGTAATCCTGAAATTTTACCAAAGTAGAAAGTAAAACTTCTAAAGATCAGATTTTGTTTTCTCCATCACATCAAAATTTAAAGCCACCAGCACGAAGAGATGCTCTACCCTTCAAAATGTTAGTATCGAAAAAAGCATGAAGACTATTTTGAATATACAGAGAGCTATTGACCAGAGAAGATGGTGATTCAACCAAGTAACTACACGTCAAAGATCCAGGGCCGGTCCTGGGCAAAGCTGAATGAAACATTGGCGTATGACCCCCAAATTTTTTAAAGAAAATTACATTACGCTCCTAAAATTTGTTACAAAAATATTTTTATTAAAATCTTTACTAAACCGCCTACAGCCCCCAAGCCCTCAAAATCTTAGGACCGGCCCTGGAAAGTTCCTGTGAGAAGCTTACAAAACATGTCCTAAACTTATAAACGACACAAAATCAACATTTTTCTCAAGACAACAAGAAGCTAAACTTATAACTACAAAACATGTCCTAAAAGAATACTTACTATGACATTGTTCCAAAACTTGTCCTGAGCATCTAAGTAACTTCCTACTACTACTATTACACATCTAAGCAACTTCCTCAAACAATTCAACTCCTGAACACCAAGATCAAGCAAAAAAACCTTGAACTACTTTCTTGTATTGTCACTAATCACATAACATGAGAGAAACGAGAACCTGTTGGGGACGACCAGGCGGCATGAACAACACACCGTTCCTGAACATTAGAGCAGAACCCAAGGGTGATTTTGTTGAGATCTCCCCTCAAAACGGCACCGTTCCAGACGGATGAGCCGTCCCAGACTGTGACCTGACCGGCCAACACAACGTTGGGTGCCACGTAGGCGTCGACTGCGACCTTAGGTAGCCACTGCCCCAGAGGAATGATCTGTCTTTGGCCTCTGTAGTCCCACTTCACCCGATCCGGCGACGGCGTCACCTCCGATTTGGGCTTAGGAGCTTCCTTCGTCGCCACCGCTACAGCTTCCGCTGCGAAGTAACGCCGGATCAGATTCGAGGATACAGATGAAGCGACGCATCTTCTGGAAAATCGAGCTAGCGAGGTCGCCATTGGTGTGGAATCAGGATTCTTCAACGATTTCTAGAGAAAGAGAGAGAGAGAGAGAGAGAGCTTATCGGAGGAGGAGAGAGAGATTCCGAGAAATGAATAGAAGGGAAAGCAGTGTTGGGCTTTTTAAGGGTTAAGCCTGTATATTATGGGCCTAATCAGGGGTAATTAAGGTTGATCTTTGATTAGTAAAACGCGGTGTAGCAGCTTACACACATGAGTAAACTACTGAATGGCTTCTCACCTGTGTTTGACGTGTTTGGATTTCAAACCGAAGGCTAAGCTTAAAGATATTTTGTTGTCCTAAAGAAAGTTCTATTGTTTCTAACATATTTACGTTTAATGTTTCACAAATTGCAAAAGCAAATAGGAGATAATCTCTCTCTCTTTCGTTAGAAAAAATTTACGTTTTTCCTACAATTTTTTAATGACATTTGGTAAAAAAGAAAGCCAACATTTTAAGTTTGTAGTTGTAAGCTTTCAAATATATACGAAGAAAAACTATTAAAGTTTAGTGCTTTCTATATTTAATAAGTAACTTCTAATTTTTATTTACGTAATTTTTTCAAATTTATGTCTTTGTATTTTTTATAAACGATTTCCAAATTTACTAAAAAGTCTCTAGTGGCGAAAAAGTCTACGTATGTTTCAGAAGATAGATTATCACGACTATACTTGACATTCAGCTATAGACTTCAGAAGAAATTTGTTTAAAATTATGTAAATTTCAACTAAAGTTTAAAGTCAATAAATGAATAAGGGGTGATTTTGACAAAAGAAAAAAAAAGAATTGAAATCATCACTAATACCAATTGAAAACTTGATTTTGTTTGAAATAAATCCATTTGAATCCCAGTAACAAACATCAACTAAAAGTCTACATACCCGTTTCATTTAGATTCATCAAGCGAGGAAGGTATCCTTGGTGGACAAAAGGAAATGAGTTGATGATGGAGGTTAAGATTAATAAGATCGGAGGATTCTTGTGTTGCATGGCTTTCAGAAGAGGATGATAAAAACGGAATCTAGTAGTTATATTACAATGAGACGAGTCATTATTATTATTACTCGTTGTCCAAATATGTTAAAAGTTACTACAATGCTAGACAGCATCAAAGTTGTGTGCCATTAATCCACTAGTAAGTTCTGATAAAGAGAAAAAAGGCAGAGACCAAAGGTTCATCAGTTCCTCTGCAACTACATACCGCATCAGTGGCGTTTTATTCAGGCAGAAAAAAACACATAGATTTGCTCGGTTATCATCGGAGATAACCTTAAGCCATTCCACGCTTGCGTTAGACTTCTCCCATTCATCAAGTAAACAAGTGACACCTTCTTCAAGTGTAGCCTTCCTGTCTTCTTTTATGTTCCATAGCTCCGTTGTAATGTACCTTCCACTTGGGTTATACTCGTTTATCTCCAACAATGCTCTCGTTACCGCATTGTAAGGACCATCTCCTAGATCTTCCTTGAGCTCCCTCAGCTTCTCGTCTCTCTCATCTATCACTTCCTATAAACCCACCAAAAAAATCTTTAATCTTTCAGAGAGAAGGAAGGATTCAATAGTAGAAGCCATTTGGTCTTACCACTTCTCTTTCTTGGTTTTCGAGCTTGATCCTCTTGAATGGATGCCAATCTGGATCTTTGAGATAATCTTCCCAGAGCTGAAGAACATCTATTGCTCTGTCCTCCACATCTTGCTGACAATACTTCTGCTGCAGTGCATCCATGAATGGTTTCGTCACCAGCTCTCCCATTCTCTTCACACCGATATTTTGTTTCCACTCTTTCATAATCTACAAAACAAAAATGCAGTTAAATAGTCAAAACCAAAGAGGTAGAGCTAAGGAGTCTATCTTTAAGTGCACTTTGATACGTACGTTAACCAATTCTTTACGAGCTTCTTGAAGCTCATCGTTAGTTCTGCGCTCTCTGAGTATAAGCGTTTGGTTGAACTTGTCTAGATCTGCGAGTTCTTCTTCTTTCTCAGTTAAACCTTTGTAAATATTCTCCACTTCCTTCACAATCTCAGCGTCACCATCTGATCCCATGTGCTTCTTCACGTTTAACTCTCCTTTCAACCGCTCAATCTCTAACTCGATGGCTTGTTTCTGATCTCTTTGTGTTTCTAGTCTTATAATCTTCTCATGAAGTTCCTCCTTTTGCCTCTGTGAGAAGTTACACATCAAATTTAAAACAATGATCATGAAAATAAAGCCTTAAGTTGTGTTAGTAGGTAGAACAAGAAAGAGGAAAGACACTAACCCTTTGAGTCTCAGCAAGTTTTTTAACTTCTTCGTCCGCCTTTTGTTGTTCCATGGAGGCTAGCTCAAGAGAACTGTTCTTGGACGCATTCTCTTGTAGATCTTCAGCCAAGTTCTTCCTCTCGGTTTCATTGTGTGCTTCCCTCTTCGCCAGCTCAATACCTTTGATCTCGAGTTTCTTCTTCTCCATCTCCAGCTGCATCTTTAACCTCTCATGATCAGCAAAGATCTTGTTAACATGACCCATTGTCCTCTCCTGTATAGCATTCAGCTCGCTGTTATGCTTCTGGAGACTCTTCTCCTTCTCTTCCAACTTCTCCTTAAGCTCCTTTGACTTCAATGAATGAAGCTCCTCAAACTCCTTGACACCTTTCTTCTTCTCCTCCACAAGCTGCGTCAGATTCTGCACAAGCTTCTGCTGCTTCCTCGCCTCTTCTTCAGTAACCTCAGCTATAGTTTTGAGATCACCTTTCTTCCTCAAATCTTCTCCAATGATGTTATTCCGTTGTAATCATCAGCACGAGCGATCCAAGCGTAAAGACCAGACTTAGGAGGACCATCTTTTCTCAACCAGTCTTTCTTCCCATGACCATCTACAAGATAAGCCTTGTCGAAGAGAAGAGCATTGTGAAGTCCATTCCAGTCTTTGTTAAACTCCACAATAGCAGTCCCTGAAAACCCCCAGTGGTTCCATAAAGTACGAACTCTAGTGGGATTAAACCCTCTTTGAATGTACTCATCTCTTAGCTTAGACCCACTCTCACCCGCGGTTCGACCATTTGGTGTCTTTGTAGTTGGAATATTAACCACAACACCTGTTTCAGTAAACACAGACACACACAAGAACCAATGAACATCCTCATGACTTTTCTTTAGAGGTTAGTAAGTGTGTGTGTACCTTTCCAAGGACACACAAGCTTCTCGTCCTGGTCACAATCTTGAATAGGATCACCAGTCTTCCTTCGCTTAGAAGAAGGCTCAGCTTGTGAATCAGCAAGATCTTCTTGGAGGTATTTGGCAAGAGCAAGGTGGCTTGCTTTCTCCTTTGCGGTTCTTTTGTCGGAATTGCTATTACCAACTCCAGATGCATGTTGGAGAAGATCTTTGTACTGGAAACTCGGTTTCTTCTTGTTCGGACAGTACGGACACGTGAAAGCTTGGGGAGAGAGTTTGACCTTGATCTTACCGCTTTTGAGAGATAGGTAGATCTTGTCTCCATACTCTTCCATCTCGGAATCACTTATGTCTGAATCTTCTTCGTCTGAACTCAAAATCACTGTGCTCCCCATCTTGTTCTGGTTTGCAAGAAAAAATATGAAATCAAATTATCAATAATTCAAAAAAGAATCTGATCTGGTTTTGAATTACAACAATGCAGCTCCCTTCCTTTACCTTTTTCCTCTAAAGATGATTCTTTTTTTTTAATTAAAGTTTTATTCTCTTCACATTGTTTGCGATAAGTGAATTGCATGTTTGAGATTTTGAAAGAGATTATGAATATGTGTTTGTAATTAAAGACGAAGGGAATTGAGCTGAGTGAATTCAAACGAGATCGATCTGAAAAGCGATTCTCTGTTTTGTCCGGAATGGCAGATTGAAAGAAATAAAATAGTTCACCGTACAGTAGAAACTTACAGGAAGAGGAAGATGATGATGGCGGAGCCGGCGATACTCAGTGTCCGTAAAAAGATGGAACCTCTCCTCTCTTCTCACTTACTTTAGGGTTGAAGCCAAATTTAAAAGGGCACATAACATACAGTTATGTCTTTTATTTTTATACTTTTCCTATCAAAGATTTTTTTTCTTTAAAAAGTAAAAAGATAAAGTCAAGACTAGAAACTGACCACATCTGAATATTTACTGTCTTTCATCTTCACCATATATTTTTAGATTTTTTTACCGTTTAATATATTTTACTCTTAAAGTTGATTATTCAGTAGTGGAGTAACGGAGTAACTTTTTTACCCTCTCTCTGGCGTTGTGTCCATAAAAAAATTGTTTTTTTACTGAGCATCAGAGTCGTAATTTGAAACATCGTTTTTGCCACAGTACAGTTTACAAGGGAATTTTTGTGTGGTTCGATGATCGCGTGCGGCATTGATGCGCTGGTAAAGCGCGTTTGTCACACGCGTATCACTTTTACAGTTAGTAGTTGGGTTGCTCGTACTATTACTTTCGATCAGATCAAGAGAATCTAAAGCCCATTTCTCTTGTAAGCCTTTAGACGTTTTTACAATTTCACAGAGCCAAACGAGAAGGATTAGTTTTGGGTCTCGATTATATAGTAATACAGTAATATTTTCTTTTTTTTTACAGTAATACTACATTTCAGTTTTTTTTTCTTTGACCAC
>CAJHQP010002417.1:0-86865 GCA_905132765.1 Moricandia arvensis
TATTGTCTAGTAAAATTCAATTCATTAGGTGTAAGAATTTTCTTTTATAAGTTAATTGTTTTTTAATTAAAATTATAATATTTTTTAGTTAGAGAAATATATTTTTAAAATTATTATTTAAAATATTATTTCGAAAAGTAAAATAATTTCATTAAATTAAATTAATCTAAATACAACCAGATTAGAAAACTAAACTAATTAAAGTTACAAATGATTACTTCATAATTATTTAAAAAATTTGAACTTAAAACTAAATGTAATAAAATATGAAAAAACTATTTAAAAAAAATTATTATTTTGGCGCAAGAAACCATTTATTAAATTATAATAGAGACCAAAGTATTTGATTCCCACCTCTGTAATGATATTTTTTTCATTTTACAAGTGTATAACTTTGATATTACAGTAACATTTTAAATATATAATTTACATTTTAGTGTTATATATAGTGTAACTCTTTAATCTTAATATTATGTTTTTATTCGACATTATTAATATATAATTAGTTATTTTATGAGAAATTGCTGAAAGTAACACATTTCTAGTACCATTTTTCATGTTTACTTTAACAACATTTACTCTTAGTTTTAAAGAGGTAAATAGATACTTATAACTCTATGATTAATTAATATAGATTTATGGCTTATATTTGAGATGTGGCCTTTTGGAGGGTGTAACTTAGAATATATAAATAAACACTTAAAATTTAAAATAATTTTTACAAATATAATTTCAGAAAAGTATTTCAAATTTCAAAAATAAAATTTTAAAAATAAATTGGAAAACAAATTATAAGAAAACTATAGAAAGTTCAAATTTGAAAATGTAAAACTATATTTTTATTATTTATTTTTATGTATCTATAAAGTAAGAGTAGAAAGATATTTTGACTCTTTAATGAAGAAGGTATTTGTGAAAATGTCCCTTCAAAGAAGATAAACAAGAATTGTGGTACAACAAATAGGGTAAACTTGAAAATTCTCTCTTGTTTTATACTTAATTAATTTTGTTATTAATTGTTCTTGCATACTAATATTATTTTTAATTTTGGTACAATAAATTCATTGTATGAAATAATCAAAAGGGCTCTCCTTCAAAATATGAACTTTTCAATTTTTACAAATTGCATACAATACATTTTATAAAAAAATTAGACTATAGAAAATATATTTATATAGGATAATTTATTTATGTAGTGTTTAAAAATACACTTTACCATTTATCAATTTAATACATTACATAATTTATAATAACTACATTTTTATGTTTAAGTGTTGTAAAAATACTGCAAATTTTTTGATGGTAGTTGTAAATAGAAATATTATTTTTCAGCATATTACTTGTTTGGAATATTTTATTTTTGAAAAAAAAAAAATTTGGTCAAAATAAATTTTCACAAAAGAAAACTTTATTAAGATGCTATAGAATCTCGAATCTACTGATATCATAGATTATAATTAGGCTTACGCATTCAGATACCGGATCGGATTCAAATCGAATATTTCGGATTTCTGATATTTCGGATCTAAATAAATTTGAACCATTTGGATATTTTAAAATTTTGGATCAGATATGCTTCGGTACCTCTCGAATCTGGTTCGGATCGGTTATAACTTATATCCAAAATTTAATTGAGTTTGGTTCGTATATCAACAAAAAATCAATACAAAAACAATCTAACCAAAATATCGATTCTGCTTAGATTTAAACTGCATTAAAATACATGATTGAAACATTATTTTCACAAATCAAAATGGACAATTCTTAATAATCTTAAAGAAACACTAAGTCAAACGAAACCAAATTACAAAAGAGACGTATAGAAGAGACTAACACAGTCAAATACAAGAAAGAGAACAAAATATTAGGTGTTAGAACTAGAAGCACTGTTGTTGGGGGAAGCTTTACGGAGGAAAGAAGAACTCTTAGTGAGTTCCCCTAGTGGTTTATCTGTAAATCTGATAAAGTTGTAAACAAAACCTCCGGCCACAATTCCGATGATAGGACCAACAATGTAAACCCAAATTCCTTTATACACTCCCATCACAATTGCTGGTCCTAAACTTCTTGCTGGATTCATTGATGCTCCAGATATCGGTCTAAGAATATTCAAAACACTAAATTAATATTTAAGTTAATATATATGAATTGTCTTTGTAGTAGGATGAAAAAAATGTAGCTGGTAAAAGAAAGAGATAATCACCAAAATAGATTTAAAAAGATTTTGTGGCAAGAATACTATTGAAATAGAAAAATGATTAAAATAAATTTTATTAAAGGGTGTATATATATATATTTATACCCTTTACTTTAACTAATATAAACTTTGGGTTTAGAGTTATGGGGTGATATTTTGGATGTAAAATTTAAAATTAAAATAGAAAATAAAATAACCTTAAAATTTTTAAAATAAAAAAAATATTTTGGTCATTTTTATTTTTTCTTAAGGTATATTTTGTGACAAAAACTTTAAAAAGATTATTTGAGAGATTTGCCATTAAAAAAATATGTAGTTTTACCCGGCTACAAAAACGTTCAATATTATTGTCATCCCTACTGCAATTCCAGCTAATTCTCCGATCTGTCAAATATATCAAGAACAATATTAGAATCTACATTTCACGCTAATATGAATGATATATATATATATATATGTATGTATATGAAACACTAACCGCACGACTATCGGTGGCAACACCAGATATAACAAACATGAGGAGGAATGAGATAATGATCTCTGAGACGAGGGCTCGTGCCACAGAATCAGCTGGAGTTGTTCCGAAGAAAGCTTCGGGTGTGACTTTGAACATTAGCCTCAGTGTCAAACTCGCTAGTAAGGATCCCGCAAGTTGTGCACCTATATACGATGGTACCTGCCCAAGTTAAAGCATTGTATACAATAATCATATTAGTTAAAAACTATTGCGACTTGTGTCTGAAACAATCTATAAGTCAGAGAGTAGATAAGTTACCTGATACCAAGGAAACCGCCGGAAAATGGCGAAACAGATGGTGACAGCAGGATTAAAATGTGCTCCAGAAATGTGACCAACAGAGTAAATCATGACCATCACAATAAGACCCCAAGTCACACATATCCCTGGAAATGTCACTTTTCCACCGTACAACACATTCACCACCACCACTCCACATCCAGAAAATATTATGAAATACGTCCCAATCAACTCTGCTATCAACTACGATTAATTTATTTTTAACAGAATTCACAACAAATCAGTTTTAAAAAGAATTATTCATTATAACTATGCAATAAAACAAATAACTTTTTTTTACCTTTTGTGTAAGGCAAACAATGCTGGGAGAAGTACATATGGTTGTCTCGATTCCTCCATGGCAATCTTTTTCTATGCCTTTTTCAATTCTTGATATTTTCTCTTCTTCGATTCCTTCACCATGCGAAGCCATTTTGGATAAGTTTTAAAATTAAATATAGGTTTGTACAAAAAAATAAAGTTTTGAGTTGATTTTTTTTTTAATGTGAGAAAAAGTAATCTGAAATGTATTCTTGTTCAAAATATTGGAGATCAAAGAGCTTTTTATACATGCCAAAGAGAAATTAATTGAAACAATCACAGAAGGATTGGATTAATCTAATGAGTTGGACTATGATTCGATGGAAGCGATGATAAATAGGATAAGACTTTGACGTTACGTGGAGATAGATAAGAATTCGATACTAAGATTGTTACTAATTGTTGCTCAAAAAAAAATATATTGTTACTAACTATTCAATCAAATAAGGAGTTCCACGTTGTCTTTCTTCTGTTACTCTACCGACCTGTTAAAAGCAATTTAGAAAATAATGACAAAAGAGAAGCTATATATACCAGAGGTGTCACAAGTTTTAGTACACAAATTGCTTGTGTCCAAACTTACCAAATTATTTTTTTAGGAAACTAAGATTTCTAGCCAGTAGCAAATTTAAACACCATTTTCTAACAGTATATCGGCAATTATATGTTCACTAATATTCTAAAATTAAAAAGTGTGTCAAAAATCGCTTGTCAGAAGATGTTTGCAGTCAAGATTTATTTATTTGCTTATTTTAATTTTTTTGCTAATTTTTTTTCTCATAACAATAATTGTAATCTCTCAACTGGATTATGGAATTAGGAGGAATTGATGATCTGGAAAATCCTCTTTTTTTGTGCACAAGATCTGGAAAATCCTAAAACGGTATTAATACCACTTTATGTTAAAGAAAATGTGGTACCTTTTCTGGATACATATTTTAAAAAGTATGATTAATGAAAAATTTGTATTTCACTGACAAATTTTGAAAATGGAGTCCATTTTCATTACTGAAAGATATCAATTTATACATACATATCTGGAACTAATAAAATATATATATTAGCTGGTCGAATTATTGTTTTGGAGAGATGGTACGGAGAAAAGAAGCACTCTTGGTGAGTTCTCGAAGTGGCTTATCAGTAAACCTGATGAAGTTGTAAACAAAACCTCCGGCCATAACTCCGACGATGGGACCTACAATGTAAACCCATATGTCTTTGTAAACTCCCATCACAATTGCTGGTCCTAGACTTCTCGCTGGATTCATTGATGCTCCTGAAATTGGTCTAATATCATTTACAAACCCCAAATTAGAAATATTTCTAACTATAAGTTATGCTAGTGGTAATATGAAAACGTTATCTGAATAGTATTTTTACCCGGCCACAAAAACATTTAACATTATAGTCATCCCTACCGCAATTCCAGCTAATTCTCCAATCTGTTGAAAATATTGATAACTGTCCAATAACATGAGAACTACCGTTTGCATAGTTTTGTGATTAATCATGTCATAGTCTCTTAGATATGTTGGATAACTAGAACGATATAAGAACATGATTATCCAGGGTCCTTAAGACGGGTTCTTGCACTGTTCACGGACCTCACGTATCAGTAGGGTCCGCGAACAGTGTAAGAATCGATTCTTAAAAATATTAAATAAGAATCATTGTTGGAGGGTTTCTTACACTGTTTGTGGGCCCCACTGACACGTGGCGGCCCGTGATTGGTTATTTTTTAATTTTTTTTTATATAATCAGCAAAAAAAAAAAAAAAATTAAGAAACCCCTTAGGGATAATGATGCCCTAAGGTAACTTAAAGATGGTGATGTATATAGAAAAAAGACTAACCGCGCGACTATCAGTTGAAACGCCGGAGATAACGAACATGAGAAGAAATGAGATAATGATCTCCGCAACGAGCGCTCGTGCCGCCGAATCAGTCGGAGTTGTTCCGAAGTAAGCTTCAGGTGTTACTTTGAACATTAGTTTTAGTGTCAAACTCGCTAGTAACGATCCTGCAAGTTGTGCACCTATATACAATGGTACCTGCCCGAAACACAATATACAAATCATTTCCATCATTTAAAAATCGATTAAATGACTTCAAAATGTAACCAAAAAATAACTAATGTGAGTGCAATAATTACATAGCAAATGTATATCTACTAATCACTAGTACTGATTTGCTGTTGTTATATTTGAAAATGTTCACATTTGATTTATGAAAGAATGAAGATGCTTATCTTTTAATGTTTTTTTTTTTTTGAAATCACATTTGTTTGTAAACGCAGAATTTAGTGTTCAAAACAATCAAGATCTTATTCAAGGATGAGAGAGCGGATAGGGACCTGATACCAGGGAAATCGCCGGAAAATAGCAAAAGTGAAGGTGACGGCAGGATTGAAATGTGCACCGGAGATGTGACCAGTAGAGTAAATCATAACCATAACAATGAGACCCCAAGTCACACATACCCCTGGGAACGTCACTGTTCCACCGTACAATACATTCACTACCACCACTCCACATCCAGAAAATATTACAAAATACGTCCCTATTATCTCGGCTATCAACTGTAATCAAAATTTCATAAAAGCCTATAAACCAATTTTGAACAAAAGATCTATTGTCATTGTAACTACTTAATACATTTTTGTTTACCTTTTGCGTAAGGCAAACAATACTTGGAGAAGTACATATGACTGTCTCGATTCCTCCATGGCAATTTTTGGCTTCTCCTTTCTCAATTCTTGATATTTCTTCTTCTTCGATTTCTTCACCATTGGAAGTCATTGTTTAGATAAATTTAAACTAAAAGATCGAATGGAGATTTTTTATCTGAGAAAATGAAAATTTTAGTGACTGGAGAGTCTGGAGTTTTAAGAGTTTTAAACAGGTGAAAGAGAATTAGCTGAAACAATCACAAAACTGTTGGATAAAATCTTAAATGCTGGAATAATAGAGCTGTGATTGGATGTAATAGATGAAAAATAGGATCAGACTTGAACTAGTAGAAGAGGCTACAATTGCAATAAACGAGTTGCAAGTTTGTAGGAGTTATTATATTTCTTTACTACCTATTCAAAGGAAAACAACCTTTAACTATATATGTTGGCCAACTAAAGTTTTGGGTGTGTGTTGTTTGAGTTTGGGATTGGTTTTGAATTATCAAAATTAATATATTTTAGTTTTAAGTCAAATATCAAAAATAAAGTAATTTGGATAGGACTATATATATATATATATATGTTATGATAAAATTATAGACTAGGGCAAACTGATAACTGAATCTGTTGATTTAGTAGGGATGTTACAAGAGTTTATATACATGAGGACTCCGACTTCTATGTAATCAAATAGGGAAACTATATATTTACAATATATTACGTACATCCTCTATATGCCCCCGCAAGATGAGCGATCAGAAGTTGAGAGAGCCCAATCTTGTTGAGATGACCATTTAGCAATGATCGTGTAACAGGTTTGGTGAGGGCATCTGCTAGTTGGTCTTTGGAGGAGACATGGGCAACTCGGAGAAAGCCTGATTGAACCAGTTCTCGAATGTAGTGATAGTTGAGAGCAACATGTTTCATTCTTGAGTGAAACACTGGATTGGCACAGAGGTAGGTAGCACCTACGTTGTCACAATATATCACTGGTTTTGAAGTCAATGTGATGCCCAGTTCCTTGAGTAGGTTGGAAATCCAGACCAGTTCAAAGGCAATGTCAGCTACAGCTCCATACTCAGCTTCCGTGGAGGACCGTGCAACTGTTTTTTGTTTGCGTGAGCTCCAGGAGATAGGGTTAGAGCCAATGTATATAATGTTGGCGCTTGTGGAGGTGAAATCATCTTTGTTTCCTGCCCAATCTGCATCAGAGAAGGCGTGGAGTTGTGCTGAGTTGTTGGCTCGAAAGAAAATTCCTCTGTCCCGAGTTCCAGCTAAGAAACAGAGAAGGTGCTTCATGGCTTGCCAGTGATAGTCGGTTGGGCGATGCATGAACTGAGAGAGCTTGTTCACTGCAAAGGCTATGTCTGGACGATTAAACTGTAGATACTGGAGTGCTCCTACGAGTGACTTGTATTCAGTGCCATCAGTTAAACTTGTGCCTGAGAGAAGTTTGAGATGTTCATTGATGATCAAAGGGGTGGCCACATGTTTAGCTTCAGTCATGTTTGTCCTCACAAGAAGATCATTGATGTACTTTGTTTGCGTGAGCAGTAAACCTTGGTTAGATCGTGTAGCTTCAAGGCCTAAGAAGTAGTTGAGATCTCCATGGTCTTTCAGGGAGAATCGATTGCTGAGTAGATCAATGAACTGTGTCACTCGATTTGAGTCATTCCCAGTAACAATAATATCGTCCACATACACTAGGACATAGAGTAGTACACTCGAGGAGTAGAGAATAAAAATAGCAGCATCAGAGAGTGAGTTTTTGAAGACTGAGTCAATGAGGAAGGTTCGGAGTTCAACATACCAAGCACAGGGAGCCTGTTTGAGGCCGTAGAGCGCTTTGCGAAGTTTGAAGACATAGTGTGGTCTGTCTTTGTCAACAAAGCCAGCTGGTTGAACCATATAGATATCCTCATTCAAGTGTCCTTGGAGGAAGGCGTTGTTGATGTCAAGTTGGCGGAGAGGCATCCTCTGGTGACTGCAATATCAAGTACTGTTTGCACTGTAGTTTGTTTGAACAATGGAATAAAGGTGTCTTTGTAGTCTAGGTCTTGTCTTTGATGAAATCCTTTGCCTACTAGGCGTGACTTGAGGCACTTGACTGAGCCATCTGGATTTCTCTTGATGCGATAAATCCACCGGTTTCCAATGAGATTATACTTAGGGTCAGGTGATATGAGATCCCATGTATGCTCCCGAAATTGTGAGTCCATTTCCTGTGCCATTGATTTTCTCCAGCGTTCATCTAGGAGAGCCTGAGATACACAAGTAGGTTCAGTGTCAGTGCGCTTTTGAGTGGAGACAGCGAGAGAGAATTTCGTCTTGTGTTTGGTAATGTTGTTTTTTGCTCGCGTCTGCATTGGATATTGATTAAGCGGTTGAGATAATGTTGATGCTGCACCCTCTGTACTCTCCTGTTCATGAGAAACAATTTCATTAGTACTGGTAGATTGATTATTTTGACTAGGCACTTGGGGCTCCAGTGGTATTTGAGGTTCTGTTGACGTTGATGTTGAGGGCTCAGTAGACGTTGTGATCACTGGAGAAGAATCCGAACCTGGGGGATAGACCGCTGACGGAGGTCTGAGTGGCACAACTTCAGGTATGTATATAGGAGGAAGCCAATCAGAAGAAGGATTTTTTTGATTGTGAAGGATAGGAAGTAAGGTTGTGGAAAGGAAATGTGGTTTCAATTAATTGAACATGACGAGAGACATACACTCTTTTTGTTGTGGGTTCAAGGCAAGATAAGCACTTTGAGTTAAGGAGTAGCCAAGAAATATGCATGGAGCAAACTGAGTATCCAGCTTGTGTTTGGCATATGGTCGAAGCCACGGAAAGTAGAGGCATCGAAAAGCTCTCAGCTTTAGATAGTTTGGTGATGTTCCAAATATCTTCTCGTAGGGATTTTGGTTCAATAGAGTTGGCGTCGGGAGACGATTGATCAGGTATACTGCAGCTGAAAAAGCATAGCTCCAATACGTGGTGGGTAAGGATGATTGAGAGAGAAGCGCAAGACCTGTTTCTACGATGTGGCGTTGACGTCTTTCCGCGAACCCGTTGTGTTCGGGGGTATGCGGAGGGGTCGTAAGATGCGATACACCACTAAGAGCCAGTTCATCGGCCATGACAATATATTCGCTACCATTATCAGAGTACATGGTCTTGAGCTTGTTGTTGAACTTGTTCTCTAATATGGCTCTCCAGCGTGGGAAGATACTGCGGACATCAGATTTCTGCTTGATTGGGTAGAACCAAACATAATGGGTATAGTGGTCTGCAAAGATGATATAGTATTTGTATCCATCTATGGAGTGGATTGGAGACGTCCAAACATCTGAGAATACAAGTTCAAGAGGATTTGAAGAGGTAAGAGAGGTTTGATGGAAAGGTGTTTTATGGCTTTTTGAAACCAGACAATCAGTGCAGTGAAAATTGAGGTTTTTATTTGGTAAAAGAAGCATAGATTTTGAAACAACAGAGTTTAAGATAGGTAAAGCTGGATGTCCCAGGCGTAAATTCCAAAGAGATAAAGGACATTTAACAGATGAAACAATGGCTAAAGAAGATAAATTTCCGGATTGAATGGGCCACGCATATCCTCCGTCTTTAGATTTTCCGTGAAGTACTTGCTCCCCCGAGTTGAGATCCTTCACCTGAAATTTTTTCGGAAAGAATTCCACAGAAACAGAGTTGTCAGTACATAGTTTGTTTACTGAAACAAGGTTCTTTGATATTTGTGAGACTCTAAGAACATTATTGAGATAAAGTGATCCTTTAGGTGAAGTAAGAGTAGAAGAACCAGTATGTGTGATCTAAAGAGCTGCACCATTCCCAACTTGAACCTCTTCACCACCTGTGTATGGAGAGATTTGCGAGATCTGATGTGATGTGGTGAGTAGCTCCGCTGTCTAGAAGCCATGATGGTGATTTAGGGGAGCCCATCGTTGCACTGTAGGCCTGCAGAGGCCACTGGTATTGCGCCTGAGATGGTGCATTGTTGGTCTGAGAGACAATGCGAAATTGAGGACATTGCTTTGCTGTGTGTCCTTGTGATCCACAGGCTTGACAGCGACCAAGATACGGTTTTGGCCCACGACTGTTTTGTCCATAGCGATTTGGCTGGTTGTTGTATGTAGGTCGCGGGTTCCTCTGTTTGTTGTAGTGGGAGGGAGTAGGAACAGCCTGTGTGTGATGTGATGTTGCAGGGAACAGTTGTGGTGGAGCACTCTGAGTTTGAAGTGCAGTTTCACGATTTATCAACTTCTCATGAAGTTCTGAAAAGGAGATCGATGTGTCACAAGCATGTACTGATTCTATGACAGCTTTGAAGTCATCTGGTAGACCAGCAAGGATGATATCTGTGAGATCTTCTGCATCCATAGGATTGCCAAGAAGAGCAAGACTGTCAGATTTGGTTTTGATGATTTGCATATATTCATCAACTGACTTGGATGCTTTGACCTTTGATGAAGCTGATTTTTCAGATGTTTGATATGACCACGAGTTGGTTTGTCGTACGTCGAAGCAAGGGTGGTCCAGGCTTCGAGCGATGTGTTGGCTCTCGCTATGAGCGGCTGGTTTGTTGTTTCAATGGCACCCATGAGTGCACTGTAGATCATTTCATCCTGACGAGTCCACGAATCAAACGCCGGATTGATTACTTCTCTGTTTGCAACCGTGATGTGCATCGGTGGTGGAGCAGCAGATGATTCAATGAATTTGAGCAGATTGTAACCTCTCAGCAGAGGTTTGATTTGAATGTTCCAGGTGAGATAGTTGGTAAAGGAAAGTTTTGTTAAGTTGCTCATGTTAATGTTGAGGACAGAGTTTTGCACATCGCCAGTGCTGATGGTGTCTGTCGTGGCTGAGATGTTTGGTGATGTCATGAAGAAGATCCGGGATGGTTTGCGGAAGAAAGAAATAGGAGATGAGCATTTTAGGGTTTTTAGATCTTTGACGGCTCTGATACCATATAGACTAGGGCAAAGTGATAACTGAATCTCTTGATTTATTAGGGATGCATTACAAGAGTTTATATACATGAGGACTCCAACTTCTATGTAATCAGTTAGGGAAACTATATATTTACAATATATTACGTATATCCTCTATAAAAATGACGTCAGGCTCATTGTGATACTACGAAAAACAAAAAAGAAGACGATTAAGAAAATCAAATACATGTTTATTGATCTTACTAGGAGGAATACAACGCTTGTAGTATGTGTTATATAAAAATGTATAAGGGTTTAAAAGTTTGATAAAATCATTTAAAATATATTGTTAAGTACTTGCAAAGGTTTACTAAATCTGTTATAAGAGTTTATTAGATTCTGACCCACGTTTTTAAAGCATGAGAATATTTTTAACAAAATCAAAATTATAAAATTAATATGTTTAAACATTTTTCATTTTAGTATATTTAATATGTTTAAATTTTTTTAATTTTAGTACATTTAGAAATTATATAATTATATCATTTTATATTTATATTAAATATGAAAATCTACTAGATATTACTAAATTTTGTTTTTTTAATTATTTTCATTCGTTTCGTTATGAATTTTAAATAAAATTAATTTAATTTATTTGATCAATTGTGTGATATATATTTTGATACATTATAAAAACTTATTTGATGTCAATTTGTTGCCCTAAAAATTTACTTATAAGTATTTAGTTGAATTCAAAAGTTTTTTCTAAGTTTAAATGAATGTAATTTTTATTTATGAAAATGTAAATAAAATAATCAATGAATTTAATTTCTTTCATATTAAATGAAATGATTTTGTAATATCTAAGCCTTGAGAAATAGTTACACTTATTTTGAAAATTTTCTGTAAATTATTTGAGTGTTTAATTCAATTGTTTGCTTTATAAAATAATTAAAAGAAGATCAATAGAAAATTATTAAAATATAAAATCTAATGTGTTATATTTTTTGGACACAAGATTAACTATTTTATTGTATAAAAATATATTTAGTAGTACAATGTTGTTTTCCATAATTAACATAAATAGAAAGCGTATTAAATTTAAAAACATACAAAATAATATTTAGATGCAACATAATATTTATGTTTTAATAAGAGAGATATAACAATGTATATATAAAGATTTATAATTTGTTATAAAATCAGTTATAAAAGCTTACATACAAAGTAAAATGGTTTATAATGGGATTTAATTCAGTTATAAGAGTTCACAACACAATGAATTAGGATTTATAAAGGACTATAAATAGTAAATCGATTAAAATCGTGGTCTATGTATAATAAAATTTTGGACTATTTATTTGGGGAAAAAGAAATTAAAAACTTTAAATTTGAGAAGAAATTACTTTGCAATTTTTAATTTATAAAAATTTGGTAGAGATCTAGGCTGTAACCGGTAACAGTATAATATAAATGGTGGGATGAAGGAAATGAAATAAAATGAATGGAATATAAAGAAAATAGAATAAATCTATTCCATTCATTCATAAACAAAATTATTGTAGAATAGTTTTCTTTGAATTTTGTTTAATTATTTTGGAATTTCCATTCCATTGAAGACAAATGGTAAAAGAAAAATTGGAATTATATGGAATAGAACATTTTACATTATTCCATTCCAAAAATTTGACATTCGAGTTGCAGCCTGATGTTTTATGCGAGTTCTCATTGAGAAATAATTCATAACATCATAATACTTCATCTGTTCAAAATGTTCCATATTATAGAATTTTTTTTGTTTCAAAACAATTCAATTTTTATATTTTCATACAACAATTAATGGTGAACTGTAAATTCTAAAGTATTTATTAAAATTCTATTGGTTAAAAGTTCTAGGGAATAGTTAGTTACAAAAAATAATGTATTGGTAATTAAAATTTCTTAAATTTTCTTAATATATGTGAAAATCTTAAAACAAGAAATATTTTGAAACAGAGAGAGTAATAATTAAAATTCCCTTTTCATTTTACCATTTATTTTATTTATTTCTTTGTATTAGGGCATGATTGTTTTTCCGTTATCACCCGTAAACGTAGCTTTTGCGGTTGGTAGTGGTTGTTAGCGTTGACATTTTAGAACAATCATATAATATGCTATTAATCGCTTAAACCGCTATAAACCTCTAAAATCCAAAATTGGATCCAACTAATGTTTTCGGTTGCGGGAGGGTAAATTTCTTTTTCAAAAAAATATTTAAATATAAAAATATTTAATTAAGATTTATTATATATATATATATATTGGTATTTCTATTATAAAAAAAAATTAAAAAATATTCTCTATAATTTTAAAAAAAATAGTAGAATTTTATAAATATAATTTTTATATTTATTATAATATTATGATTTTTAATATTTTATAATTATTTAAAATATTAATATTAATTAATTATTTAACTATTGTTACAGTTAGTAGTTAACAAAGTTATAAGTATTTAATAATAATTTTTAATTGATGTACCAGTCATCCAAATTTTTTAATAACATTTAAAATTATTACCATCCGCATTTACATCCACATCCGTATCCTAATCCGCATCCGCTACGGTTAGTATTAGACCCTTATTCTTTTGTCGTTTGCTTTTCTTTTTCTTTTTGTCGAATTGTAGTTTGCTTAGATATTTTGTTTGGAACTTTGTGTTACAGACGGACACGGACGAATCAGAATCCAAATTACCAAAGAAAAAAGCAAAGGGAGAAGAAAGCAGGGAGCTATGGCGGAGCAGCTGACAGACGAGCAGATATCCGAGTTCAAGGAAGCCTTTAGCCTCTTCGACAAAGATGGCGATGGTTCAATCTCTCTCTATTTTACATTGCTTGGATCGATTCTTGAATAACGAGGATTATGTGTCTCCTGATTTAATGTGTTTGATTCTTGGCAATCTTCTAGGCTTCTCGATCTTCAATTTAATCGCTTATTGTGTTTAGCTTGGATCTGGATTTTGGTCTTTGAATCTTTCTTCCATCTGTAATCACTATTCATGTGATTTGAGTTTTTTTTTTTATGGTATCGAAGATGTACATTTCTTTAATGCTTCATTGTGTAATTTCCCTTTGAATATTCCATTAATCTGTCATAGTTTCTGAACTGTAATGCTCTCTCAAATGTTGTTTACACAGGTTGCATCACTACCAAAGAGCTGGGAACAGTTATGCGTTCTCTAGGACAAAACCCAACAGAGGCTGAGCTCCAGGACATGATTAACGAGGTTGATGCTGATGGAAACGGAACTATCGACTTTCCCGAGTTCCTAAACCTGATGGCTAAGAAGATGAAGGACAGTGACTCAGAGGAAGAGCTAAAAGAGGCATTCAAGGTTTTCGACAAAGACCAGAACGGTTTCATCTCTGCTGCTGAGCTACGCCATGTGATGACCAACCTCGGTGAGAAGCTAACTGATGAGGAAGTTGAAGAGATGGTCCGTGAGGCTGATGTTGATGGAGATGGTCAGATTAACTATGAAGAGTTTGTCAAGATTATGATGGCTAAGTGATGAAAGAATGGTGGTGGATGATGATGACCTTTTTTTCTAATGCTTCTAAGAGTTTAACCAACAAACATTTGCATGATTGGTCTTGAAACTGGTTTTAAAAAGACAGAGTTGAGACACACAGTATTTGTTATTTGGTTTATGATTTTCTGGTTGTGTGACGTTTATGGTATGGAAAACAATTAAGTTGGATCGAAGAGACACACTCGCCCGTTCAACCTTGGCACAAAGTGGTTTGGTTTAACATAGGTCTTCCATCTTCACTCTATAATTTATTCTATTTTACTAAAAATTAAAATGAAAAATAAAGTAATAAGTAAAAATAAATTTATAATTTATTCCATTATATTAAAAAATAAAATGAAAATAAAGTAATAAGTACAAATAAAAACATTATTCCATTTATGATATATTATTTATTTTTTGTTTATCAATCCATTTCTAATTCAATTTTGGAATTAATTATAAAGTGAAAATAGAAATGTCCAAAGAAAATGATATGGCGGTTCCTAACCACTTGACTGACCAGTGTGTTCTATGTGATAGCTATAATGGTGGTCAACAACTATTTGAAGTTGAAATATCATGCTTGACAAATAATAAAACAACACGTGTAAGAAGACACGAGGGTGGCCTTTGTGGACCTGTGGCCAAATTGGCCACTCTACATTGGCTTTGTGACATATGTGGGGATGAGTAGGGTAGGGCGTCAGGAGATAGCGAATGAAAAGTGTCTCATCTCATGGAAAGGTTTTTCATTAAGATATTCCGACATTATACACATTACAAAGTTATTCATGTGAAATTAACTATTTTTAATTTTTAATCTACATATTAATACGGAAAGAAATCAATAATGGGTATGAAATATAGTAAAACATTTCTATTTTAAAATAAGATTATCACAATAACTAAAAATATTTACGTTTCAATATCTATATATATTAATAAAATAAAACAATTTCTCTTCTTATTAAATCACATAGTTAACCAATGCACAAATTTTTTCACCTAAGCAGAATTTCTAAGTTTTTATTAATTCTTTCACATCTCTTAGTTTCTCTTTATTTACCTCAAATAAATTAACACATATTTTAATTATAACATATTTTCAACTCAGTTAAATTTTTGAAATTAGATTTTCATCAAAATAATAATTTAATAAAAATACACAATATAATCTACATATAACACAAAAATATAACTAAATCAAACAAATAAAAATTAAGAGAATCTATTTATCATTTCATTTCGTTTGATCAAACCAATAACAATAACAGTGAAATTTTGTAATCTTTTTGATCATTTAAACTCAAAGAAATTATGGAAAATAACATCCAAAATTAATATATAATCAAAATTTAAATTTAAAAATAAAAATGAATAAGATAATAATTTAAATTCATGGAATTCAAACTGATACTAGACTAGGGCCGCGCTAGACAACCATTTGTACAAAATATCAATTTACACTCATTGATGGTATATCCATTATTGTCAGTGACCATATAAAACAGCCTAATGACAAGATACCTCTCAACTGGTAATGTCTAAGCTCATTACTTTTAAAAAATTGTATGATATTTTCAAAAAAAAACACAAATTAAGGTTACAACATTTCTAAAAGCAACATCATGTTCGTATAAGAATAACATTAACATATCCAACATAATAATGTTATGAATGTGAGATTTGGAGGTTTGGAAAACATAATTGGACAAGTTTAGATGGAAACAAAGCAAAACTAAGATATATCAATTGTTGAGACACATCAAAAATTAGTGCACTTAATGAGAGTTACAAAATTATGTGTTAGTTGGCGGCACTAAAAAATACGAAAGCAACAATACTTTGTCATCACAACAAATATAGAGAACATAACCATATGCTAATAGTATACACAAATGAAAATGTGTACTAAAAATATAAATAGGAAGACTAAGCTTACATATTTAAGGAATAAAGAAAAGTGAATTCTAAAATATAAACACATAGTACTAAGAACTTAGTAATTCATAACTATGAAAAGTTTCCGCAAAGTATAAGAATACGAAGATACGAAGAGAAAAGAATGAGATCACAAGTTAATCATAAATCGAATCAAAAGGAACACGTTAAAAGAAATAATAGCCAAATTTAAATAGCAACGATGACACATTAGTCTTATTTCAATAATAGTGTAGGAATAACTGGGTGATTGTGGTCGAGTGACAAATAGACGGGATTGAGACGCTAACACATTCCAGGTTCGACTCATCTGCTACGCGAAACTAAGTCACAATTATCTTAGTCACCTTACACGGATATGAGCCTATGCTTTAAGGCCCATTTGAATACCAGAAGAGAGAGTCTATCCGGAAGGCTTCACCTTTCCTTTTCATGTACGTGCGACACCCTAGGTTAATAAAAATAATAATAATAATAGTAGTGTAGGAAAAATGGTCAAGAACACATAGGAGGATGAATATTTGTTTTCTCTAAAAAAGAAGTTACAGTAGGAAAAGTTGATAATAATTAAATTTGAGGAACAACGCATATGCCTACTCGTACACTCCAAGCTCACGGAATGTAAACGCGTTTTAAAACGCGTCATTACGTCACTCCTTCTCTTCCTTATTTATATACATTTCCTAAATCATAGAAAACCATCTGTCTTCTCCACCACACTCTTTTGGTTACTATCAGATTCTCATTAAGTTGCAATGTCGAAGAACGGAGCTCGTAGCTGTCTAGGTTCCATGGACGACATCCGCCAAGTCTTCCAGCGATTCGACAAAAACGGAGACGGCAAGATCTCCGTCGAGGAGCTCAAGGAAGTGATCCGCGCGCTTAGCCCCACCGCATCGCCGGAGGAAACAGTGAAGATGATGAAACAGTTCGATCTCGACGGAAACGGATTCATCGACATGGACGAGTTCGTATCTCTTTTCCAGATCGGAGTGAACCAAGGAGGAGGAGGGAACAGCAGAAACGATCTGAAGGAAGCGTTTGAGTTGTACGATTTGGATGGTAACGGAAGGATCTCGGCGAAGGAGCTTCACTCAGTGATGAAGAATCTGGGAGAGAAGTGTTCAGTTCAGGATTGCAGGAAGATGATTAGCAAAGTTGATACTGATGGTGATGGCTGTGTTAACTTCGAGGAGTTTAAGCTCATGATGACCAACGGCGGAGATTAAGCAGCTTCGATTCTCGACGGTGTGGATCTTATTATATAGAGGAAGCTAGAAAGTTCCATTTTATATTATTTTAGACTGCTTTTGTTTGACGCAAAACTTGCAAATGTTCACCGATTGTTCTGATGTTCCAATCTTGTTTCAACCTTTCCAATTGCAAATTCAGTGGAATATGTGATGTACAATACTAATATTTGTAGGATTCGTCGATATGAAATTAAATATATAAAACAACAAACCATTTTAGCATAAAATTGAAACTCATTTTATGATAAACTGGAAAACACAAAGTCGAGACGCTGATGATTTCTTTAATTCTAAGAATCGCTCTGTATGATGATAAACATGATTCAAGAATCTCAGTGTACAACTGTGGTGAAAACTGTATTCACAAATTAGATACTGCAAGCATTTTCCAACGTCTGAAATATTTATCGATTTGGTTTAATGGTTTGACTAAAGGTTCATTACTGTTTCTACACCAAGAGGTCTGAGTTTCGCGTCTTAGAAAATGTGAAATTATGCGAATTAATAGAAAAAATACTTACAAGAGATTTATAGCATGACACAAAAAACACCATCAAGCATGGATCCCCAGAACTTGCTCACCACCTTTAACAGCAGGTCATCCCGATCTCTCCGGTCAATTGTAACCACACCGACGGCCACCAACACCGACGTTGTGAGTGTGACCCATAGAAACATATGTGAACCTCGCTAGAGACTACCCTTCAATCTCGCCGTCCTCAAGAAAAACTATGAAGAGGAGAAACCTAGATTTGTACTCGGTTCCCTAGCTTCAGCCGTTTCAGACGCAGCTCCACTGGACTCCACACCTCACACAACCAAAAAAGGAAAGGATTTTTAGAAAAAAAACATGCAACCAAAAAACTTTAGTTACGCACTGTTGAAATAACTAAGAAAAAAAAACTTTTCTCACTCGTTGCGCCGACAACGAAAAATCAAACGTGATAAATGGTTTTTAGAGAAAGGTTGAAGAAAAGTTTATAGAGAATTTTCTCATAGTACTTAAACTTAATATACTCAAAGCATTTTAACAAATATCAAAAATTGGCAAAGCACACATATTCTTTCCTTATACAATTTCCAATTTCGAAATTTGGTTAATTATCAAATCTACTTTTTCCTTTGCACTTATGACATGATCATAATAGAAACATGCATTTTCTTTGTTTCAATCAGGTAAAAACTATATCCATATTGAATGATGTTCCGCAGCCTCCTCAGTGATAGTTCAAAGGGAGGAATAATGGGTGTGATCGCCTCGAGGTCTGGTCTCGTACCTCTGTATCTAAATAGCTCAATATAAACATAATGATATATATATATATATATATGAAACTATATACATATTTTTTATAAAAATATTTTTAAAATAATAGGCCCAAATATATATATATATATATATATATATATATATATATATATATATATATATATAATTATAAAATATTATTTATAAAAATATTAAAAGTAAAATATTAGGTACATCATATTCTCCGAGTTCAATTATCCACTTGGCTAGTTGGTCTAATGCTTATGACCTATGTAGTATCGCTTTGATGGTAATGATCTTATCGACACAATTGACTGAGCTTCGAAATAAGGGCGTAAATTCCAAGCTGCTATGATGAAGGCTAAGGACAGATGTTCAGGTGATTGTTTTGATTTCCAACATCTAGGAGTGATTTACTGATGTAGTATACATGATATTGCCTAGTCCCTTCTTCCCGCACAAAGACAACATTCACTGCGTGCTCAGATACTGCTAGGTAGAGCATCATTACTTCTTTGTCTTTGGGATTTGATAGCAAAAGAGGCATGGTGAGGTATTATGTAGCTTGACAAGAGTATCTTCGCATTTCTCATCCCAGTTGAAGTTTTTGTGTTTTCAAAGCTTTAAAAAAGGTGTGAGACTTGACGAGCAGCCGTGAGATGAACTTTCTCAATGCAGCCATTCAACCTATCAATTTTTACATTTCTTTAGAGTTTCATGGTGAAGAATCGCGTTGATTGCCTAAATTGCTCTGGGTTAGCCTCAATACCACGTGCGTGACTATGTATACCATGAATTTTCTCGAGCTCACCCCAAAAGAAAACTTCTAGGGGTTGAGATTCATTTCTACTTTCTCAATGTTGAGAACGCCTAATGCAGGTGGGCGATATGGTCTTATGTTTCCAGTGGTTTGACGAGCATGTCGTCTATATAGGTTTATATGGTCTGGACGATTTGCTCGGTAAACATCTTGTTTACTAATCTCTGGTAGGTGGGGCCAACATTCTTGAGGCCAAAAGGCATAAGTTTGTAGAATGGATGTTTTGATGGGTAAAATAACCTTATCCGAACCGAGATGACCCCGCCTGAAAAAAAAATCCTAAACTAGAAAACCCGAAAAAAAACCTGTTATCAATAGGGTAACCCAAATAAAGCCCTATAAATTTAGGGTAGTTTGCGGGTACCCGGGTTATATGCTGTAATTTGTTAAGTTTTAATTTGTAGGTTTCTTATGTGATGCAAATCAATAGGACCAACTATATATAATATTAGATTATCATTTTAATACATCGTTGATTGTGTTTTTTTTCAGGATTTTTAATTAATTTCATCATTTTTTATAATACCAGATTATGAATGGACCAAATTCTAATTATCTATTTTATTAAAACAGAATCACTTTTATCTTTTGCCCCTATTAGAACCTGAAATATTACTTAAAATACTACTAGACCAACTTTAAATAAATTAATTGTTTGTATTTAACATATATCTCTACCTATTACGAGATTTTGTATTCTATAAATTCGCCATTTGCTTCCTATAATATCGGGACCCATCACTCTCATCCTTTTTTTTTGTTTCTTTCTGATAACTACCCTTATCTAGACAAAGTAAAATTCTCAATTACGTAGTATATTTATATATGTGAAATAAAATATTCGAATAATAATGTTTTTTTCAAACAACATGAACCATAACTTTAATTATATCAATACATTCTCTCTATGAATAGAATAGTATGGCTTGTGTGAGGATTTTAACATGTTTCATTATATATATTTACGGTCAGAAAATATAAAAGCAGAAAACTAAATTATATACATAGATTTCGAAATAGCAGTTTCAATAGGTTATCAAACTTATTTGATGTAGCACTAACCAATCGTTTGATGTAAATTTAATTTTAAATATTTTTATCTAAACTCTATCTGATATTTTACATATAATTTCAGTAAATACTATAAATTAAATAATAAATATAGTTAGTTAGTATAATACTAATTATTTTATTAATTATAGAAGTTTAAGTGCATATATAATAAAATTTAAGTTTGTGGATTTGATGATAGTAAAATATTCAAATTATTTATCTCTAACATGCAAAGTTTTTATCAAAATAAGAGATTTGTTGTATGTTAACTCACTTCTATTAAAAATTAAAATAAAACTAGATCAATGCAAGGCAGATTATAAATATAATATTATTTTAAATTTATAACATTAAAATAATAAAGTGAAACGAAAGAGATAAATAGATTACCATTTTATAAAAAAAATATGTATAACTTTTTTGGGAGATTACATATTTAATATATTAAATAGTTAAAATAAAATAATGCATAAAGCACCTGCTGCAAAAATACAAGTAATGTACAATAAAAGATGAAAATATATAAAATTTGTTTAATTTTAATGGATATTTTTTTCAAATAAAAAATAATCCCGCCCTTTGAAAGGGCGGGTCAAAACCTAGTTAGTTGTTATAACTACAAAGGATAGAAAAGAGCAAGTAGAATCGACTTAAAGAAACAGAGGTTACAAATATTTTGGAGACTCATAAACAGAGTATCAACATAAATAAACTTACTAAAAAATCACCTAAGACTTTATAAACTAAAAATCAACTAAAAGAAACAGAGCTTGCGTAGTCCAATGTCTTCTGCAGCATCGCTTCGCTTAATCCTTCTCTGCATACACGCCATGTCCCACCTATATACACATACACAGACTTTCATGACCACACACATTACAAAACTCAGAAACAGAATATCAACTTAAAGAGTGGGTTAGTTAAAGAGTGGGTCTGTTGAATGCTGGTGGGACATTAAGCCTCTGCTTAAGAATACGCTTCTCAAATATTTATTACTTTCTCCTGAAACCAAGACGATGTTTACAACTAAGCAGAGGTACAGCAAAGCTAACACATTTTATAGAGAGAAAGAGGAGGAAGGTAATAACGTACCGACTTCTTCTTGGTAACCCCTTTGACTCCTTTCTTTGGGGCCTAAACCAATTAGAGTAGAATCAATGGTTAGCCTCCGACATGCTTTGTCAACCAGACTCTAAAGCATAAGAATTAAAACAAAAAAAACCATTCCATAATCTTACCAATGAAACCGATCTAGAATGAATCGTCTCAAGAAGGCATGTCTGATTTCTAGATCTAAGATTTGTGGATGTGGTCACGGGAGAAACAAAATTTAGGGTAAAAGATAATGTAAAATAATGTCGTTTTGGTTAACTTAAAAAAAACTCCATAGGGTATCCTAAACCCGACAACGTAAACCCGATAGGGTAATTAACAAACCAAGACCCTTCCAATAAAAACTCTAAAATTTTAAAATCTAAAAAACAGGTTTTGGTTTTCACATTTCAACAGGGTTTAAGGTACCCTATGGGTTTTTACCCATTATTAGCATCCCTACTTGTAGCAATAGGTGCCCCTTGATGTCATAAAAGATATTTTCACCTTGTCATTGGATGCTTGAGAATTCAATTATACTTGGAAAAATCATTCATGAAGCTAATCAGGTGGTGTCCTTCTGTTGCATCGACCAACTTGCCAATATGCGGCAAGAAAAAGGAATTTTGGGCATCATTTATTAAGATCTGCAAAGTCTATGCAGATTTACCATTTGCCATTCTTCTTACATACCATGACGACGTTTGCTAACCATTATGGATATTGAACTTCTCTTATAAACCCAACATCCAATAGGTAGATGGCCTCGTTGTTGATGATAGCTTCCTGCTTGGGGTGAACTTACACTTTTTTTGCCTTACTGGTTGATGTTAAGGACTGACTTTCAGTTTGGGCATGATGATTTCTAGGTCTATTTCGGGCATGTCCACATGGAAGCTTTCTCCAGGTATAATCAAATACTCTTGCACCAGATGACCATGAGAAAACATTCTTTGTGATATCAAGGTTAATGATTTTCGGCCTGAAGAATGCTGATTCCACGTACCAAAGATTAATAAACATAATGTTTTGCAGAGCAGATCGGCTAGACAATAGAACTTTAGATAGAAAACATGCTCGTCAAATAATTAGAAGTAGAAGACCATATCGCCCACTAGCAAGATTTTTCTCAACATTGGTAAAATTACAACATGAAACTCAATCCCTCTAATTGTTCCTTTAAGTTGAGTTCGGGAAATATCCTGAGATACATAGTCACATATCGTGGTATCAAGTCTAATCGATAACAGATTGGGCCAATCCATTTGATTCCTTCACCATGAGGCTCTAAAGAAGTACAACAACTAACATGAAGAACGGTCGCCTTGTGCAGATTCATCTCACGGCCGTTTGACTAATAACCACTTTCGACTAGGAGTGCGTACTAAAACTAGGGTTACACACAAATATGTTGCACTTCTGCTCTTAAAATCAATAAAACATCATCTTTGATCTCTTTTCATTGCTTTAGTTAATGTTTCCTTAGTATCACAAAGAACTCTGTTTTGTTTTATCCTAACAGAGGTGCTCTAAATTCAAGTCTTATTGGTTTGATTCCTAGTCTTTTCCACTGCACAAAAGAATGAACTTAGAGGGAAAAAAAATGAAAATAGAAACAAACCATCCAAACATACATAAAACATAGAAAATATCTTGAACTTACAAAACCTAGATCTAACATAAGAAAAACACAACAAAAGAGAGTGTTAAAAAAGAGAACACAACAAAGGAAACACACAAAAAATGCTAACTACAAAGAAAAACTCTATTATAGGAAATAGCAAACTAAGTATGTGAACATACATAAATCAAAGTAGTGGAATACTGCATCCTTGTGATTGGAGCGAGTTTGCTTGAGGAGAATCAATGACATCTTCTCTGTCTTCTATGCTCCTTGACGTAGGATCTTCTTCTTATTTTTTTTTTCCTGTTCCCGAGACTAAACCGAAGCTCCAAATCTAAAGATTCATAAAACAAAATAATGATGATCTGATCAAAATATTCGAAATCCAACTAAAGGAAACACTGTCAAAGAGCACAAAAGAAAACATTTATACTTATCGACTTTTTTGTGTTGATACATCCCATATTTTTATCTCGTAAGAGCAACTGTAAAATATAAAAACATGATATAAAGTTCACTATGAGCCAGACCAGGAAAAATCACAGAACAACAAAATTGACGGCAGTGGACGAACTTTATCAGTTTCCAAAACTAAAACATAATTTAATTAGATCCAAACTATATTAGCAAACATAATTATACGTTAAGGATGTCTAAACTATATTAACAAGCATAATTCTTCATTAAAGATGACAAAAGGTTTAGCCACTCTAATTTCAAACTTGTGAGTTCAGAGCGAAAAAATTACTTCACAGATAATGACATATAATAATATAGATATATTGTTTTCTCATTGTATTACTATCTGGGAGCAAAGAGAGAAAGTGAAGCTAACTCTCACAAAAAGCAACTATAGATCTAATCTTTCTATCAAGCTAGAATATTTATTCAACGGGTGCACTATTGCTATAAATATAATTAAGAAATTAGTTGGCATGAAACTTGAATTATTAGGGGTGCACAGCATGACTTTTTGCATCCCATACCCCAAATTTTTAATGATTTTATTTAATAAACTATAATTTCTGATACTATTATGTGTGCATGTGCCCACACATCTATCAACCTGCCTTGAGTAAACTTTAGAAGCTTATTCGTCTTACGATTGAGAGAATTCCAGTTTTTTTTACATGATGCAAACAAGTCCAACATTCCTATGTTGTTTTAATCGAGTTGTGACAAGGAATACAGAGAATGAGCCATTGTAGAATGGATGGCACTTGCGATTTAATTATGGTTTAAAATATAAGGGGGGCATATGAACTGTGAATGAGTTACAAATCTTGCCTTACCTTTTATTTTGTTTGTTTGTTTGACTTAGGCATGGACACATCTATCTGGTACTGAAGAACTGAACCAAGCCAAAAATACGGTTTGATTCGGGTTTGGATCCTATCAATTACCGAGCGGATCCTATATCTCTAGAAACCGAAAATAGAAACCGAATAGAAAACCGAATGGGTACCCAAATTTTTATACTATAGTTAATATATTTATAAATATTTACTAGATTTAGTTTAAATTCTTCAAAGCAATTTAAATTTTTATTAATAAAACGTAATATCCAAAAAAAATGAACTACCAGAATAATTTTATCTACAATATTTAAAATTATCTAAATTATCAAAACTTTTATCCAAAAACCTAAAAAAAAATTGATATTTAATGTGAAGCTTGAGTTATCTGACTTTTTAACTAGAATTAACCGAAAAACTGAAATCGAACCGAAACTGAATGGGATCCAAAATTACTTCAAATATTAGTGGATTTTTAACTTTGTTATTCGAACCAAACCAAAAACCAAAACAACTGAACTAATTGCGAACCGAATTTTATAATACTGAATGAATCTTAAATCTTTAGAACTTGAAAACTGAAAAACTGGAAGAACCGAGCATAAAACCGAATGCCTAGGGCTAGTTTGACTATACTTTCTTTAAGTTTTCCCTTGACTGTTTAAACACTATAAATGCACCTCTCTTCTTCCAAAACAACGTTGTGAGCACAAACTACTGACATTGCTGATTCAGAAAGAGGTGACTTGTGTTATCTTTTTTTTTTCTGCTTTCCCCTGTTTATTTTTACATTGATTTGCTGACTTGAATCTTGCTCTTAAGATCTATATTAAGAAGCTCTTTGAATTAATATATAATCTTGTTGTCAAGGACAACCTTTAATGATTTCGTTTTGTTGTAATTGACGAATACTGGATCGTTTCATTGTTACTTGTTTAGGCTTCTTAAATTCGAGGATTGAATCCTCGATAGAACCATCTACACATGATATCTTCCGTAAACTTTTTAGATCTTAAAATATTCCATTATATTCATTGGTGATCACTGAGTTTCGTAAAGACTGAACTGAAATATGTTTTTGTGCAGAAAAGATGAAAATTTGGTTTAAGAATCTAAACATTTAATTCAAACACTTTTGGTTTAAAAATCTAAACCTTTAATTTAAAGACTAAACGGCCAAGCTGAGGTACGTAAAATCTAAACTTTTCTTCTTCTTTTTTAAATGTTATTTTCAACTTAGATATAATTTTTTAGATCAATTATACACTCTATTGATTTCTGGTTGAGAATGGAAATGTCATTAAAATAAAATTAAGCTATATTTCAATTTTATACAAGACTTAGGGTAATTTTAAATTTTCACATAATTTTGGGGTTATCAAATAATCTCTAATTTCGGTCATGGGTTTACAAACTCCAAAAATTGTTCTTGATTATGATAACTTCTGTCTTGCATTGCATTTCGTCACTCTAGTTCATGACCTGTTCTTGAAAATTGTTATTCCTACCATACCTGCATACTCCAAGTGCTCTTATTAGCCAATATTTCTCACATACTTCCATGACCGGTCTACTAAAGATAGTCGACTAATGCAATGAGATAAGGGACGGGATGTAACTCCTGAATGATATCAGGTTATATCAGGTGGGTCTGTTACATGTCACATATCATGGTTAGTTTAGCCTAGGAGAGAATGGAAATGGCATAGCCTCTTGAGTACTCTTCCACACCAAAGTCAGAGTGGTTCAACATGACTGGAAAGCACTCAATTTCTGGGAGGAGTGGGTTATAGTACTGAGCTTTGTCTGAGAGCGGTCTTTCATCCAATATAATATTTTTTATAAGAAACTGAAGAAGAAGAAAAGTCCGCTGAAGAGAGGTTGGAATTTCCAACGGCCAAGTTGGATCACTGAGGATCCTTTCTAGGTTCAAACAGAAAGCAATACTTCACCAGTGTTTTGGATGTGTGAGGCTATATCTTTGTACCATCTATGTGTGCAATCAGACTTCATTGAGGGAGGATGCTGGTTTTCTCTCACCTTAGATTTAGAAGAGTATTTATGAACAAGGATTCGACCGGACTCTAGGTCTGGTCAGCCTTGTTAACCTACTCAACTTTAGGCCATGTTATGTCTCTTTGGCGTGTGTCAAAGTGATTACAACACTCTTCAGTTTTCCAGCTGTTTTGTAGTATGTGACATGGAAAGCATAATAGTTTGTTTAGTGCCAGAGAACTTGCGCGGTGTTTGAGTGTCATAGGGACCAACACAATGCTGGCACACCTCTGCCATCCGAATTGCATGAAATGAACGTAAAGAGACGGATTTTGTTTTCCATGAGACATGTTTATTCGAATGACTAGGAGATTCTAGGCCAATAAAACCTTTACATTCTCATAGGACGAGACACAAACCGTATTAAATTAACCTTTACATTCTCTCTGGACCAATTCTTCGTTGGTAAGAGAACTGATTTTTCTCCAGGGTCCTTTCATTTCGGACTCTGGAAGTTACTATGATCTGGCTTCTTCAACATATCACCTGTATATTATCCCACAATTTTCCCAACCTCTTTGGGCTTTTTCTTGAAAAGGCAAATAGTTGAAATCCTTGTAAGTGAAAAGGAATTTTGCACCTATATTTTTTCGAAAAAATTATAAGAATACTCTCCTCCATATAAACTCTTAAATGTATCTTAAAAAAATACTACTCCTTCCGTTTCATATTAAATGTCATTGTGGCAAAAAAAAATTGTTATAAAATAAGCGTCATTTTCGATTTTCAATGCAAAATTTATTAACTCTATATGCAATTTATTTTTCTATTGGTTGAAATATGGCTAGATGTATAAGTAATTGTGTTTTTATATAAAAAATATATAAAATTAATTATTTTCTTAATCCGTGTGCACAAAGCTAAGTGACATATATTATGAAATAGAGAGAGTATTTAATACAATATAATATAGAATTAAATTTTTTTATAAAAAAATGAACCAGTTCATGGAAAACAATTGTCTCATTAATTTTGCATGGGTATCCCATAGGTTCTCATTTGAAATCCCTTCATACTCTATTTCTTGTTTTTCATTTCTAATTTTTTTAATGATGAAATACTCAATTTAGAACTTCTTGAGAATTCCCAATTGACATACTCTTAGGTTTGCAAGTGTATACTGACACTCATTTCCAATGACACACGTTTCCAACAAAATTGCTACCTAAAAAAGGGCTGCTTGCTATTCTATTTTTGTGTTCTTACCCAGCTTGTCACCAAGGCAAACTAGTACGCTCACTCCCAACAACGTTTGGGTACCTAAACCGTCAACTAAGTACATTGAGCAAGATTTATATTCAATCTAGGAGCTCTTTTCAGCAACTCCAAAAACGAAATTGATTTTTAGTGTGTGAGAGTAAATAATGCCAAAAGAGTAAGTTATTTCCCCAGGGGCAAGATTTGTGTATGTTAATGTGGTCAGGTTTTAACTACTAAATTCATAGTGCAAGTAAACGGCAGCAGTGGTAGTATCTAAGAAGTGAATCCACATGGACTAAGGTTATGCTATAAATTTTCGAGAGTAGATTTGAGCTAGAACAAAAACCGGTTGTTTTGTATAACCAAATTTCAAAAACTGTAAAAGACATAATGTTAAAATGATCTAAACTTATGAACTAAAGGCGTTAGATCTTGAAAAATCTCAAGATACACATTGAATGATATGATTGCTTGACAGAGAATGTATTAAGATCCATTCTAGAATTTAATAGACTAATATACTTTCGCAGTACTAAAGTCTATGCATTAGAATCTTAAAAACTATCTTTCGTTAAATTTCAGATTCTAAACATGCAATAATTTCAAGTTGATAGGTTCACACAATTCCTAACAATCAACTCTCGTTGGCTAATATTATTTCGCTCATCTAAGTTTCGTACATTTAATCGAACACTTTGGTGTTTTAAAACCTATGAATCAGGAACTAATTGATCAATCCAATTCAAGTACTAAGAATAGCCTAGATGAAGAAACTGATTGATCATTCCCTATTTTAACAAATCATAATCAACAATTCATGAATTCTCTTGAAAATCTGACTAGGAATCTACTCAGACATGGATATTGAATCAAAGAGAATAACTAGATATTAGCAATAGAAATCAATAAGGAGGTTCAAAATTATTTTCTAGGGGTGGATTGTAGATTCGTCTCCCTAAATCTTACAATTACCTAGAGCAATAAAAATGCAAAGGTAAAAAGAAGCATATCCAAAACAATGACAGAAAATAACATATAGAGGTCAAAATACACGTCCTACGCAAATTTAAGACAAAAGTAAATCAAAAATAAAGATTTTTTTTCTTTTTTTTTCCTTGTATTGAATCAGTAGACAAACCAATCATCATTAAAACATGCATAACTGTCAATCTAACTAATGAATCAACTACACACCGATATCATTGGAAAGATAACTTTATTTTCTCTTATCTCTAAATTTGGGCTCAATCCATTGCGAAAATTCTTTCATCCATTGCTAAATTTCTAATGCATATGTTTTTTCATCTTTATTGTTCGCACCCAATTCAACTCACTATGTACCAAAATGATCTAAACCTGAAAAGAATCGAGAAATGACTAAATGACTCTAAAACACATATGTGACTCATATGCCCACTTGGCTGCCATTTGGGTAGAGTTAGCATCTCTGCAAACAAAAAATTTCTCGTCTTACCCTCTAGTCACCAAGGTAACGAAATGTGATGTCATGTTCACTAGTATTGTAAGTAAGATTTCATTTAGGGAATTACATACAACCACATAGAAATAATGCTTGGGTTGAGACACCTTCTCAAGGATTGTTAGATGACCTGACAGAGGTAAAAGGAATTTTTGGACCAAAAATATTTTCGGGTATTACACGAGCCATAGCGTATTACCTAGAAGATGATTTAAAAGACTTTAACTGTAAAGCATTTTTTAGAGAATATTCATGCGATCATTTTCCCTCAATCCTTTCTCACTTTTCTTCCAAAACTATGTTTCTTACTTCTCTCTAAAGATTCCTTCTTCATACACATTTTGTTAATGATTTATTATATTAAATTAATAAGTTTATATTTTATTACAGTAATATAGTTTTGATGTTTATGGCTGTATAAGATGTTTATGCTGTTAATTATTATTCAACAGCTATTGTATCTATTCATAAGTATTCCGCATAATGCACTTGATTTTACCCATTGTCTTGTATTAATCGTTTAACAATAAAATTCCAAAAATCACATTTCCACCCATACACACTACATTTAAATTAGCCATACCCTCAGTAATTGTTGATCTGGGTATCAAGGGATGAATCCAAATTCTCTTTATTTCAAACAAAAATAGGAGTTTCTTGTTTGGTTGTTGTAAGTTAGGGTTTTGAATTTTATGGAGGGATATTTTTACGGTTTTCGAGGCTTAGCTATTGGAGTTTCTTTGTTGATTTATGTTGACAGGAAGTATGGCATGCATGAAGCTGGGATCAAAATCAGATTCTTTCAAAAGACAAGGACATGACTGGTATATTCACTTGATCTCTCTGATTTTATAGTGTACCTCATTCCAAGTTTTTGTGTGTTCTTGATTTTCTCCTTCTCATGGCTGAGACTTGGACTGATTTCTGACTTTGTATTCTTTGGTTTATGCTCAATTATTGCAGGTTTTGCACAACTGGACTTCCAAGTGATATCGTCGTTCAAGTTGGAGAGATGTCTTTCCATCTCCACAAGGTAAATTTGACTCAAAAAAACCTCTGTCTAGTTTTCCTTTGAGTGTATAAAGGTTCTGAGTCCAAAGGTCTATATATCTCCTAGGGAGGTGCCCAAACCATTTAAATAAACTTTCTTTAAGGAATAAGCGTTCAATAGCTATTAACCAACTGACCACCAAGATCTTGAAGCACTATTCAAAGTTTATCAGGCAAGGAGTATCGGCCACCAATCTATGGACGATGTTGTTAGGCTTCAAAGAAGGACTTAGAGCTTTCATGGAAAGATTTAATAATCTTGTGTCACATTTTCAAGTCTCGGACGCGACCAGAATGGAAGCATTGCCCTATGTGTTGTGAATATATTCAACCTCCAAAGCGGATCTATACACAAACATCACTATCACATTGGAAGATGCTCTCAATCGCACAAACTGCTTCATCGTAATAGAGGAAGAAAAAACACTTTCCTCGCTGAGCATAACGCGATGAAGAGACTTGCAGCCACAAAGTCGGCCAATGCATATCAGGAACCGTGAAAACATTCCAATCACGATAAGCAAGACAAGAAAAATTAAGGTGTCTACGCTGTCAGCGGATCCGAACCTGGTGGATCGATTTCGACTGCCCCAATTAAAAGCTTGAACGTTAGGGAAAGAAAAGCTGATGGATTAGTTTCTCAAAAATATTGCAACTATCATAAGCAAAAGGGACACAATACCACATAATTCATGCAACTTGTCAATGCCCTCATGTTGCCATTCTCACTGTCGATTTGGTCAACAAATGGCAAATGGACAACCCAATTTTGGCCTTCGACAATAGATGGTTTGATATCAGGCTCAGAAATCTCCTCCTGGTAAATGAACCCTCATGCGCAGTTTGCCATGATCATAAGAGGGTCTAGAAACTAAGGAGGAATTCATCGATGACATGGCGCTGGGAAATCGGTAAATAAATAAAAAGTAGAATATCTGAGAGAGAACATAGTTGAGATCGTAGAGAGAAAGTGGAGTGTAAGGAAAGAGAATCCTTTTTTATAGGAGAACAGCATGGAAGTCGAAAAGACATCGTCAGTAGGTCTATTAAACCTAAAATTTATGGCGTCATTAAGCATTTCAAGGAAACAACGATTCCACTTCCCAGAAAACCGAAGAAGGTCATGATTAAATCGATTTTAAGGGTAAACCATAATGGATCCTAGGAATTCGAAGATGACAAATAACATTTTTTTCTTAATTAGTGTTTCTATATCTTTCTATTTCTTCATTTTAATTTTATTTTCATGCTTAAAAATATTTTTTGGATAATAATACATTATATATAGGAATTATATTTTTATTTTAAATATTTAATTATTTATTATTCATTAATGATATAAATGACTTTAATCAATCTAAAGTTTGACGTGCTAGGCTCGAATGCGAAAAGTCACTTCACAAAAAAATAGTATAGATTAAAATTTAAAGTTAAAAAAAAAATCTTTCCAATCAGGCCCATAGAATGTTATCCTCTTGGCCAACATTATGTAATATTTAGTGCTATGTATCAAAAACCTGTTTGGTTAAACTTTGGCTTGTTAGCTCTCCAACTTCTTATAGCTAGGATCACAATTGCAACTGTGTAGGCTGTTCCTCACGCTTGCTTATTTGCTGAAATTTTTTTTTGTGGTCTTTTGATATTTGGTTCTTACACAACTCATTTCACTATCTGACGATCAAAATTCTGACACTTATTGTAGAAATCAGTCTCTACCTAAGCCTCCTCTCTGAGAAAGAATGATGTTGTTACTTGACAATTTCTTAAAGTTTTTTTCTGTTTGTTATGTGTAGTTTCCCTTGCTTTCTAGAAGTGGAGTCATGGAAAGAAGGATTGCAGAGGCATCTAATGAAGGGGATGATAAATGTCTGATTCAGATAACTGATTTTCCTGGTGGGGACAAAACGTTTGAGCTAGTCGCCAAGTTTTGCTACGGTGTGAAGCTCGAACTCACTGCTTCCAACGTTGTATACCTAAGATGCGCTGCTAAGCATCTCGAAATGACAGAGGAGTATGGGGAAGGAAATCTAATTTCTCAAACAGGAAAGTTTTTCAATCAAGTCGTCTTCAAAAGCTGGAAATATTCTATAAAAGCGCTTCAATGCTGCGATGAGGTCCTCAAGTACGCTGATGAGTTCAACATTACCAAGAAATGCATTGAATCGCTAGCCATGAGAGCATTGGCAGATCCAAACTTGTTTAGTTGGTCAGATGTGGAGCATGGTGGACCCATGCACATGCAGAGTCCAGGTGGCAGCGTTTTATGGAACGGGATAAGCACAGGGGCTAGACCAGAACACATTAGTTCAGACTGGTGGTACGAGGATGCATCGATGCTTAGTTTTACTCTTTTTAAGAGACTTATCACACTCATGGATTCCCGAGGATTAAGAGAAGACATCGTCGCCGGTTCCCTAACCTATTACACCAGAAAATACTTGCCTGTCTTGAAACGGCGAGACAGTGGTAGTTACAGCACACCTTTGAGCTCAGGGACTGTACTGTCTGAAGAAGAGCAGAAGAACTTGCTTGAAGAGATCCAGGAACTTGAGCTTCCCTGTATTCAAAAAGGTTTAGTTCCGACCAAATTTTTTGTAGACATGCTTATAATCGCCAAGATTCTGAAAGCTAGTCCGAGTTGCATAGTGAATTTGGAGAAGAGGATAGGGATGCAGCTTGACCAGGCGGCGTTGGAAGATCTTGTAATGCCTAGCTTTTCTCATACGATGGAGACTCTGTATGACGTTGACTCAGTGCAAAGGATCCTGGACCACTTTCTTAGTAAGGATCAGACTATACCCGTAGGGGCTAGCTCCTCGTGTTCTTCAGTAGAAGATAGGAATATAAACGGATCACCACAGTCAATGACAGATGTTGCCAAGCTGATTGATGGGTATCTTGCTGAAGTTGCTCCTGATGTCAATCTCACCCTTCCAAAGTTCCAAGCTTTAGCCGCTTCTGTTCCTGAAAACGCCAGACTCTTAGATGATGAACTCTATCGTGCAATAGACATTTACCTAAAGGTATGACTAAACAATCTATTTTTTTATATGATGTTTTAAAAGGTTTATGTGGTATCAGAATATAAGATGTTTTAAAATTTTAAAGTATTTTTTGAGGTTTTAAGTTAACTTTAATTTTATTGGAAACAGTTTAACCAACAAAACTTTATAATTTTTTTAATGATTTTAAAAAATATTTTTTAAAAAATAATGTAAATGTATTAATTTCCATGCACTAAACCAAAACATCATATACAAAAAGAGGAGGGAGTATTTGATTTTTCTTTAACACAGAGACATATTAAGTTCTTTTTATCTTTTGATGATTTGTAGCATCATCCGTGGTTAGCGGAAACAGAAAGAGAGGATCTTTGTAGGTTGTTTGATTGCCCAAAAGCTATCTTCAGAAGCTTGCACACACGCAGTCCAGAACGAGAGATTACCTCTAAGAATAATAGTCCAAGTGCTCTTCATTGAGCAGATTCAGCTCAAGGCCTCTGTGGCTGGATGCTTCCCGGTTTCAGACAGCTTCGATGGCCGGTCCAGACAGATAGGAAGGGAGGGATTTTCAGGAGAATCCACCAAAGGAGGATGGGAAACGGCAGTAAGAGAGAATCAAGAACTGAAAGATGGAATGGACAGAATGAGAATACGGGTTTGCGAGTTAGAGAAAGAATGTTCAAATATGAGAGAGGAGATTGAGAAACTCGATAAGGCAATAAAGGGTGGTGGTGCTTCTACAAGCGGCAGCAAAACGTGGGAAAATATTTCTGAGAAACTCGGGTTCGGTATCAAGCTGAAGTTACAACAAATGGCAGTGCTCAAAAAGGATCCAAGTTAAGTCTAACAACGAGAATGTGAAGATAGAGAAGCTTAAGAATGTCAAAGAACGTCATGGGAAGCATAAAAAAGCTTTGAACATTAGTTCGTAAAGGTGAAAATGGAAAAAAAAAAGCTCAACGGATTGATTGACAAGTTACCGTATTTGGGATTGTTTAGTTTTTAAGAAGAAAAAAAAGCTTTTGTTGTTATAATGTGTGTATCGTATCTTTCACGATCTGTATGATTGATTTTGGATGGGATGTTCACACCCGATTTGAGATTGTAATATTTCCGAATGATCGAACTCAAATGGCAACCCAATGTGTGTTTTTTTTTGTCTACTGGGCCACATCGGGCCGGCCCAGCTAGCCCACTAGCCTCCACACTTGGAGGCGGGGTTGAACCCCAGGTGCCTGGGAGTTTGCTGTGGTACACAGACCACTCAACTAGATGCTCTCAGCCACTCTGTTTATTTGTATTTAATTCTTTTTCTTTGACTTTTTTCTCAGTATTCTTTCTCATCTACGGGTGTAATATCACAGCCTTGTAAATTCGTCAGTCCTTAGTGGGATGTCAAGTTCTTCGTGTCGTGACCAAAGATGGGGTCGCGCTGCTCTGCTTTGATGCTTGTTGGACGCATGGAAGATAGAACAGCGGAAGACAAGACACTCGTGTCATCATGTTTCTTTCTTCAGATTAAAACTTATCTTTATTTTCGTTTGTCTTAAGTTTAGCTTTAATTCCACAGTTAGGATTAAATAAATCGAATCTAAAAATCCAACCAGAAGTGATAAATTGATCAATAAAAGTTATGTGCAAAGTTAAGGCCAAACCTCTTAGAAGTTTTGTCAAGATCGAAGAGTATCCAAAAGCTTATGTATTTCTATATCAAGGTTCAAGAAAAGGTTTACAATGAATGAAGAAGGCATGGGAGAAGTTTGGGAGGATTTGGTCGATGTGCAAAATAGGGGTGTCCGAACCGTACGACCGTACAGACTGTACGGACCGTACGGACGAGGTCGACCCAGAAACTTAACATTCGACCAAATGAACATATTGTGGGTTTGTCCAAATTTGGAGTGAAAAGTGTACGGATCAAACCTTAATTTGTACACTCTCATGGAGGAGACTTGTGTCACAAGGCAAAGAGGAAGTCGTGTATCACTCCCCGAGAATGGAAGATCCATTTGGCGTCTTGAAGATGCCTTAGGCAGTAACCAGGAAGGTGCAAGGAAAGTGCCTTTATCTCCTTATCCACACGAGCTCTCTCTTGTCCACATGATCAGTCAAGGTGCCAACAAGTGACAGCCTGGCCGAGCATGTATTGATTTTGGGTCCATGCATTTCAAATTAGGCTCCTCTTTTGGTTGACTCCACATGCTTCTTTGAATTTCTTGTAAACCTTTGTTGCTTTCATTATCTATAATATGATGTATTGTCAAATATAAACATAATAAACAAGCTGAATGGGGGTTCTCCCCTTCTTCTTCATAAACTCATACTCTCCTAGACACTTATTTATCTATTAATTTCCTTAGACTTTCATATAGACACTATCACTTAGTCTCTCTCCCCAAATCGCCTAGTTCAACCTCTAATCTCTCCATTAGGGTTTCTCTCACTCACACAACCAGAGACTCTGTAAAACTTTTATGGTATCAGAGCCAGGTTCATTAGAACTTGAGCTTCAAGCATCCGCAAACCTCACACTTATTCTCAGCTCAAAACCAAACCTGAAGACATATCCATTCGAAGTTCAGTTTCTGGAAGAAAAAGAAGATTGAAGCCATGGGTGTTCTCCTTGTCTCTCAGTCGTGTTCCTGTCTGTACCTGATGAAGAAGCCTTGTGGAAGCAAAGGTGGATGGAGAGGCGTCATGAACCTCATCTAGAAACCATCTTGTCCAAAAGTATATGTTCATCCGGTTTCAAAAGAAGATCATCCCGAAGAGGCGAGCTGATAATATGAAGAAAGGAGGGGTCTTTTGAGTAGGAGATACAAGAAGGTTGTCGTTAACTAAAGGAAAAGGAGTGGGTGATGATCCAGACTCTCAGATCCAGTAAAGTCATGACCATTATGCCATTAGAGGTTTAAGGAATCAATATGGTTCTTTGACTGTAAGCTATTACTGTTCCTTCTTGATTATAAGTGTGATAATGACAGGTTGTTGTGTTGTGTTGAGTTGAATAACCTGAGGATATTGTTTAGAATCTATCCCAGGATGCTTAAAGAGACTTGTTTGATGATTGAGAAAATGCTTAACCCCGATTCTAGTGAAGCTTGTTAGGGAGTTAGTAGTTGTCTAAACATGCTTAATGTCATGAAATGAAATCGCCTAAGGTTGTTGCATTGAGACTGGTGTTTTTTTATGATAATGATGCTTAATCTCAGCTCTAAATAAATGTGTGTTTGATGTTGATTAAATTTATTTAAACTGGTTGCATTCATGAGTTGAGACTGATTAGGGTTATTGCATATTATCATATTGTTGTTGCCTTAAATTGATGCATCTAGATTCATGTCAGATGCAGATTAATGAGTTTTTTTAAAATGCCTAAGTAGCTTATCTTGAATCTGATATGATCTTGCTTGTGCTTAGAGAGGTTGCTTGCAAAGATTAGAACTTGATAATGTCTGGTTTAATCTGTTTCAAAGCTTGAGACATTCGTGATCAAACTTGATGGTTAGTCAAGGTTTGATCCAATGTGTGTGTCTTATCTTACTTGGAGTTTAAGTGATGTTTCAGGCTCACAAAGAGTATTTCCAGTCCATCAACAATCCAAAGTCAAGAGGAAGGCATTGCGCATTGTTAAAGCAATGTAGAGTGGTCTTTGGGTGTGTGTGTGGACATACAAGGCGAGGTCATCACCTAAGTCTTGAGGACACTGGTAACCTTAAGGCATTGGTGTTGTAAGGAAGGGTTGACCAGTGGTTGTATGTGCAGTCCTTAGGATGTTGCACTCCTGATCTTAAAGCTCAATACGGCTCACTTCAAGCTTGGAACTAGATTAATCCAAGCTTGAGGAGGGGAGTTAAGTGACTACATGAATATTCTAAGCACAGTGACATGTTTTTCTCATTACCATTGCAAGCAAACTGAAGAAGGAGCCAACCGGGTCTAGGCAGTGGCATGTCTAGTCAAGAGATTATTCAGAGCAGTCTTGGCTGTGTATGAAGAAGGTTACTCTATCAATGCGGTGTGAGGTGGTTGAAGAGATATATGAGGGATCATCCAGGAGTCCATCAAGTTGGCGAGTGATGAAGGAAGGTTGCAATGGTTTGTTCAGTCCGGATCATGAAGCCATCAAATTGTCCAAGCTGTTCCTTAAAGAGGTCTCAAGCTTGAGGGGAAGTGTTGAAGAGCTTCAAAGATCCGAGAGAGTTCTAGCAATGAGGGGTTTCAAGTGGTTGGTTCAAACAAGCCACTCCTCACCATTTAAACAAGGGAGTAACATGATCTTATCTTTATATACATTCATGATAGGTTTATCTCTTGAGGACTGATACACTTGTGGAATGATGTATCAGGTACTGGTAACTCTATCAAGGAAGATCTGGTGTGTGTGTCGAGCACTTGAACCTATCAGAGGATATGTGAAAGGGGGTGAGAGATTATAGAGTACCATGGCTTGAGGCCTCACTGAAGATGATCAAGGTTGTGTTCTAGCTTCTCTAAGATGGTTGTGAAGTTAGTTGAGCTGGAGAGACCCAAACCGGGCTATGAAGAGGTCAAGTGAAGGTTGATCAGTGCGCAAGATGTGAAGATCATTGCTGCACCAGTTAGGCCATGATCCAGAGTTCTTTGTGTCCAACCACACTGGTTCTAAGACACAAAGAACTCAATGCTAATCCCTAGGCCTTGTATGATCTTACTCTTTTTCTTATCATTTTTTTGTCCCAAATGGTTTTTATAAGGTTTTTAATGAAGAGTGACTTCAGGGTTCGAAGCTCGACTTAGGATCTATAGAGTCAAGCTTGAGGGGGAGTGTTAAACCTGAAGTGATAAATTGATCACTAAATGTTATGTGCAAAGTTAAGGCCAAACCTCTTAGAAGTTTTGTCAAGATCGAAGGAGTATCCAGAAGCTTATGTGTTGCTATATCCAAGGTTCAGGAAGGGTTTACAATGAAGGAAGAAGGCATGGGAGAAGTTTGGGAGGATTTAGTCGATGTGCAAAATAGGGTGTCCGAACCGTACGGCCGTACAGACTGTACGGACCGTATGGACGAGGTCGACCCAGAAACTTAACATTCGACCAAATGAACATATGTGGGTTTGTCCAAATTTGGAGCGAAAAGTGTACGGATCAAACCTTAATTTGTACACTCTCATGGAGGAGACTTGTGTCACAAGGCAAAGAGGAAGCCGTGTATCACTCCCCGAGAATGGAAGATCCATTTGGCGTCTTGAAGATGCCTTAGGCAGTAACCAGGAAGGTGCAAGGAAAGTGCCTTTATCTCCTTATCCACACGAGCTCTCTCTTGTCCACATGATCAGTCAAGGTGCCAACAAGTGACAGCCTGGCGAGCATGTATTAATTTTGGTCCATGCATTTCAAATTAGGCTCCTCTTTTGGTTGACTCCACATGCTTCTTTGAATTTCTTGTAAACCTTTGTTGCTTTCATTTATCTATATATGATGTATTGTCAAACATAAACATAATAAACAAGCTGAATGGGGGTTCTCCCCTTCTTCTTCATAAACTCATACTCTCCTAGACACTTATTCATCTATTAATTTCCTTAGACTTTCATATAGACACTATCACTTAGTCTCTCTCCCAAATCGCCTAGTTCAACCTCTAATCTCTCCATTAGGGTTTCTCTCACTCACACAACCAGAGACTCTGTAAAACTTTTATGGTATCAGAGCCAGGTTCATTAGAACTTGAGCTTCAAGCATCCGCAAACCTCACACTCATTTCTCAGCTCAAAACCAAACCTTGAAGACATATCCATTCGAAGTTCAGTTTCTGGAAGAAAAAGAAGATTGAAGCCATGGGTGTTCTCCTTGTCTCTCAGTCGTGTTCCTGTCTGTACCTGATGAAGAAGCCTTGTTGGAAGCAAAGGTGGATGGAGAGGCGTCATGAACCTCATCTAGAAACCGTCTTGTCCAAAAGTATATGTTCATCCGGTTTCAAAAGAAGATCATCCCGAAGAGGCGAGCTGATAATATGAAGAAAGGAGGGGTATTTTGAGTAGGAGATACAAGAAGGTTGTCGTTAACTAAAGGAAAAGGAGGTGGGTGATGATCCAGACTCTCAGATCCAGTAAAGTCATGACCATTATGCCATTAGAGGTTCAAGGAATCAATATGGTTCTTTGACTGTAAGCTATTAATGTTCCTTCTTGATTATAAGTGTGATAATGACTGGTTGTTGTGTTGTGTTGAGTTGAATAACATGAGGATATTGTTTAGAATCTATCCCAGGATGCTTAAAGAGACTTGTTTGATGATTGAGAAAATGCTTAACCCCGATTCTAGTGAAGCGTGTTAGGGAGTTAGTAGTTGTCTAAACATGCTTAATGTCATGAAATGAAATCGCCTAAGGTTGTTGCATTGAGACTGGTGTTTTTTTATGATAATGATGCTTAATCTCAGCTCTAAATAAATGTGTGTTTGATGTTGATTAAATTTATTTAAACTGGTTGCATTCATGAGTTAGAGACTGATTAAGGTTATTGCATATTATCATCTTGTTGTTGCCTTAAATTGATGCATCTAGATTCATGTCAGATGCAGATTAATGAGTTTTTTTAAAATGCCTAAGTAGCTTATCTTGAATCTGATATGATCTTGCTTGTGCTTAGAGAGGTTGCTTGCAAAGATTAGAACTTGATAATGTCTGGTTTAATCTGTTTCAAAGCTTGAGACATTCGTGATCAAACTTGATGGTTAGTCAAGGTTTGATCCCAATGTGTGTGTCTTATCTTACTTGGAGTTTAAGTGATGTTTCAGGTTCACAAAGAGTATTTCCAGTCCATCAACAATCCAAAGTCAAGAGGAAGGCATTGCGCATTGTTAAAGCAATGTAGAGTGGTCTTTGGGGTGTGTGTGTGGACATACAAGGCGAGGTCATCACCTAAGTCTTGAGGACACTGGTAACCTTAAGGCATTGGTGTTGTAAGGAAGGGTTGACCAGTGGTTGTATGTGCAGTCCTTAGGATGTTGCACTCCTGATCTTAAAGCTCAATACGGCTCACTTCAAGCTTGGAACTAGACTTAATCCAAGCTTGAGGAGGGGAGTTAAGTGACTTCATGAATATTCTAAGCACAGTGACATGTTTTTCTCATTACCATTGCAAGCAAACTGAAGAAGGAGCCAACCGGGTCTAGGCAGTGCATGTCTAGTCAAGAGATTATTCAGAGCAGTCTTGGCTGTGTATGAAGAAGGTTACTCTATCAATGCGGTGTGAGGTGGTTGAAGAGATATATGAGGGATCATCCAGGAGTCCATCAAGTTGGCGAGTGATGAAGGAAGGTTGCAATGGTTTGTTCAGTCCGGATCATGAAGCCATCAAATTGTCCAAGCTTGTTCCTTAAAGAGGTCTCAAGCTTGAGGGGAGTGGTTGAAGAGCTTCAAAGATCCGAGAGAGTTCTAGCAATGAGGGGTTCAAGTGGTTGGTTCAAACAAGCCCACTCCTCACCATTTAAACAAGGGAGTAAACATGATCTTATCTTTATATACATTCATGATAGGTTTATCTCTTGAGGACTGATACACTTGTGGAATGATGTATCAGGTACTGGTAACTCTATCAAGGAAGATCTGGTGTGTGTGTCCGAGCACTTGAACCTATCAGGAGGATATGTGAAAGGGGGTGAGAGATTTATAGAGTACCATGGCTTGAGCCTCACTGAAGATGATCAAGGTTGTGTTCTAGCTTCTCTAAGATGGTTGTGAAGTTAGTTGAGCTGGAGAGACCCAAACCGGGCCTATGAAGAGGTCAAGTGAAGGTTGATCAGTGCGCAAGATGTGAAGATTATTGCTGCACCAGTTAGGCCATGATCCAGAGTTCTTGTGTCCAACCACACTGGTTCTAAGACACAAAGAACTCAATGGCTAATCCCTAGGCCTTGTATGATCTTACTCTTTTTCTTATCAATTTTTTGTCCCAAATGGGTTTTTTATAAGGTTTTTAATGAGGAGTGACTTCAGGGTTCGAAGCTTGACTTAGGATCTATAGAGTCAAGCTTGAGGGGGAGTGTTAAACCTGAAGTGATAAAATTGATCACTAAATGTTATGTGCAAAAGTTAAGGCCAAACCTCTTAGAAGTTTTGTCAGATCGAAGGAGTATCGCCAGAAGCTTATGTATTGCTATTATCAAGGTTCAGGAAGGGTTTACAATGAAGGAAGAAGGCATGGGAGAAGTTTCGGAGGATTTGGTCGATGTGCAAAAATAGGGTGTCCGAACCGTACGGCCGTACAGACTGTACGGACCGTATGGACGAGGTCGACCCAGAAACTTAACATTCGACCAAATGAACATATTGTGGGTTTGTCCAAATCTGGAGCGAAAAGTGTACGGATCAAACCTTAATTTGTACACTCTCATGGACGGAGACTTGTGTCACAAGGCAAAGAGGAAGTCGTGTATCACTCCCCGAGAATGGAAGATCCATTTGGCGTCTTGAAGATGCCTTAGGCAGTAAACCAGGAAGGTGCAAAGGAAAGTGCCTTTATCTCCTTATCCACACGAGCTCTCTCTTGTCCACATGATCAGTCAAGGTGCCAACAAGTGACAGCCCTGGCCGAGCATGTATTAATTTTGGTCCATGCATTTCAAATTAGGCTCCTCTTTTGGTTGACTCCACATGCTTCTTTGAATTTCTTGTAAACCTTTGTTGCTTTCATTTATCTATATATATGATGTATTGTCAAACATAAACATAATAAACAAGCTGAATGGGGGTTCTCCCCTTCTTCTTCATAAACTCATACTCTCCTAGACACTTATTCATCTATTAATTCCTTAGACTTTCATATAGACACTATCACTTAGTCTCTCTCCCAAATCGCCTAGTTCAACCTCTAATCTCTCCATTAGGGTTTCTCTCACTCACACAACCAGAGACTCTGTAAAACTTTTATGTATCAGAGCCAGGTTCATTAGAACTTGAGCTTTCAAGCATCCGCAAACCTCACACTCATTTCTCAGCTCAAAACCAAACCTTGAAGACATATCCATTCGAAGTTCAGTTTCTGGAAGAAAAAGAAGATTGAAGCCATGGGGTGTTCTCCTTGTCTCTCAGTCGTGTTCCTGTCTGTACCTGATGAAGAAGCCTTGTTGGAAGCAAAGGTGGATGGAGAGGCGTCATGAACCTCATCTAGAAACCGTCTTGTCCAAAAGTATATGTTCATCCGGTTTCAAAAGAAGATCATCCCGAAGAGGCGAGCTGATAATATGAAGAAAGGAGGGTATTTTGAGTAGGAGATACAAGAAGGTTGTCGTTAACTAAAGGAAAGGAGGTGGGTGATGATCCAGACTCTCAGATCCAGTAAAGTCATGACCATTATGCCATTAGAGGTTCAAGGAATCAATATGGTTCTTTGACTGTAAGCTATTAATGTTCCTTCTTGATTATAAGTGTTGATAATGACTGGTTGTTGTGTTGAGTTGAATAACCTGGGGATATTGTTTAGAATCTATCCCAGGATGCTTAAAGAGACTTGTTTGATGATTGAGAAAATGCTTAACCCCGATTCAGTGAAGCGTGTTAGGGAGTTAGTAGTTGTCTAAACATGCTTAATGTCATGAAATGAAATCGCCTAAGGTTGTTGCATTGAGACTGGTGTTTTTTTATGATAATGATGCTTAATCTCAGCTCTAAATAAATGTGTGTTTGATGTTGATTAAATTTATTTAAACTGGTTGCATTCATGAGTTAGAGATGATTAAGGTTATTGCATATTATCATTTTGTTGTTGCCTTAAATTGATGCATCTAGATTCATGTCAGATGCAGATTAATGAGTTTTTTTTAAAATGCCTAAGTAGCTTATCTTGAATCTGATATGATCTTGCTTGTGCTTAGAGAGGTTGCTTGCAAAGATTAGAACTTGATAATGTCTGGTTTAATCTGTTTCCAAAGCTTGAGACATTCGTGATCAAACTTGATGGTTAGTCAAGGTTTGATCCCAGTGTGTGTGTCTTATCTTGCTTGGAGTTTAATGATGTTCAGGTTCACAAAGAGTATTTCCAGTCCATCAACAATCCAAAGTCAAGAGGAAGGCATTGCGCATTGTTAAAGCAATGTAGAGTGGTCTTTGGGGTGTGTGTGTGGACATACAAGGCGAGGTCATCACCTAAGTCTTGAGGAGACTGGTAACCTTAAGGCATTGGTGTTGTAAGGAAGGGTTTGACCAGTGGTTGTATGTGCAGTCCTTAGATGTTGCACTCCTGATCTTAAAGCTCAATACGGCTCACTTCAAGCTTGGAACTAGACTTAATCCAAGCTTGAGGAGGGGAGTTAAGTGACTACATGAATATTCTAAGCACAGTGACATGTTTTTCTCATTACCATTGCAAGCAAACTGAAGAAGGAGCCAACCGGGTCTAGGCAGTGGCATGTCTAGTCAAGAGATTATTCAGAGCCAGTCTTGCTATGTATGAAGAAGGTTACTCTATCAATGCGGTGTGAGGTGGTTGAAGAGATATATGAGGGATCATCCAGGAGTCCATCAAGTTGGCGAGTGATGAAGGAAGGTTGCCAATGGTTTGTTCAGTCCGGATCATGAAGCCATCAAATTGTCCAAGCTTGTTCCTTAAAGAGGTCTGAAGCTTGAGGGGAGTGTTGAAGAGCTTCAAAGATCCGAGAGAGTTCTAGCAGTGAGGGGTTCAAGTGGTTGGTTCAAACAAGCCACTCCTCACCATTTAAACAAGGGAGTAAACATGATCTTATCTTTATATACATTCATGATAGGTTTATCTCTTGAGGACTGATACACTTGTGGAATGATGTATCAGGTACTGGTAACTCTATCAAGGAAGATCTGGTGTGTGTGTCCGAGCACTTGAACCTATCAGGAGGATATGTGAAAGGGGGTGAGAGATTTATAGAGTACCATGGCTTGAGCCTCACTGAAGATGATCAAGGTTGTGTTCTAGCTTCTCTAAGATGGTTGTGAAGTTAGTTGAGCTGGAGAGACCCAAACCGGGCCTATGAAGAGGTCAAGTGGAAGGTTGATCAGTGCGCAAGATGTGAAGATCATTGCTGCACCAGTTAGGCCATGATCCAGAGTTCTTTGTGTCCAACCACACTGGTTCTAAGACACAAAGAACTCAATGGCTAATCCCTAGGCCTTGTATGATCTTACTCTTTTTCTTATCAATTTTTTGTCCCAAATGGTTTTTTTATAAGGTTTTTAATGAAGAGTGACTTCAGGGTTCGAAGCTCGACTTAGGATCTATAGAGTCAAGCTTGAGGGGGAGTGTTAAACCTGAAGTGATAAATTGATCACTAAATGTTATGTGCAAAGTTAAGGCCAAACCTCTTAGAAGTTTTGTCCAAGATCGAAGGAGTATCCAGAAGCTTATGTATTGCTATATCAAGGTTCAGGAAGGGTTTACAATGAAGGAAGAAGGCATGGGAGAAGTTTGGGAGGATTTGGTCGATGTGCAAAAAATAGGGTGTCCGAACCGTACGGCCGTACAGACTGTACGGACCGTACGGACGAGGTTGACCCAGAAACTTAACATTCGACCAAATGAACATATTGTGGGTTTGTGTAAAGTTGGGACGAAAAGTTTACGGACCAAGCCCTAATCTGTACACTCTCATGGAGGAGACTTGCGTCCCAAGGCAAGGAGGAAGTCGTCTATCACTCCCAAAGAGTGGAAGATCCATTTGGCATCTTGAAGATGTCTTAGGCAGTAACCAGGAAGGTGCAAGGAAGGTGCCTTTATCTCCTTATCCACACGAGCTCTCTCCTGTCCACATGGTCAGTCAATGTGCCAGCAAGTGACAGCCTGGCCGAGCATGTATTGATTTTGGTCCATGCATTTCAAATTAGGCTCTTCTTTTGGTTGACTCCACATGCTTCTTTGAATTTCTTGTAAACCCTTGTTGATTTCATTTATCTATATATATGATGTATTTTTTCAAACATAATAAACAAGCTCAATGGGGGTTCTCCCCTTTCTTCTTCATAAACTCATACTCTCCTAGACACTTATTCATGTATTAATCTCCTTAGACGTTTACATAGACATTCTCACTTAGCCTCTCTCTCAAATCGCCTAGTTCAAGCTCTAATCTCCCCCATTGGAATTTCTCTCACTCACACAACCAGAGAATGTAAAACTTTTAAATTTGACATAAGTATCGAATGGATCTTGTTTTACAGTATTTTGTGTTATGGGTTTTATACTAACCAAATTGGAACTTAAATGAATATCCGAAAGAATTGGAAACTTCAAAATTCTAAAAATTTGTACTATGCCAAATCTCAATTTATAATATTTAACCAAACACATTAAAATATTATTAAGTACATATAATAATTAGTTATTAAATAAATAATTATCTCAAATAATTAGTCTTATATATTTTTATTTAGTAATATTAATATTTTTATGTTTGACATTTCAGTTATGAAGAAATTCATTTTGAAGTTTCAATAATGTTATTTTAAGTCTAAATAGTGTTTTTTTAAGTTTATAGAATTATTAGTTGTTAAATTTAATATTTTATTTTTGTTACGTATAATTTTCGTTGATACAAGGTTTTTGATTTTTCAGGAATCAAGTTATGTTTAGTGTTGTCACATATAGTGTAACGAGAAATCTCGTGTGGTTAATAGGAAAATTTCACAAAATTATTTTGAAGAACAACTATATGATTTGAAAAGATAATATACAAATTTATTAAACTGATTGAAAATATATTGAAATTTCATCAAATATAAATTAATACTTTTAGAACGATAACCTGATCAATTAGTATCTGAAACCAAAATTATTTGGGTTCTACCGGATCTTAGACATGTAACTAAACTGAACCGAACTCGACTAAATCCAAACCAAATCCATCCAATTTTTTATAATTTATATTATAATATTCATGAACCTGAAACCCAGAATAAACACAAACTGAAATTCGAATGAGAGTCTAATTGCCCTGCCCTACCCACAATATTGTACAATCTTCTAGACCTAAACTTTTAATAAAACATATGTTCGCCGAAAACTACCTAAACGAAATAATTAAAAGACAATTGTATCCTTAATCTTTGTGAGCCCAATTTCAAAACAAATGAGTTCATTTTTCTTTTTAGCATGAAAAATACACAATAATTAGGAAATTAGTAAAGATGGAACTTCAATAAAATCATGGGGGACGTCCAATCCGTTTGGGGACAAAATGACAGGGATATCCCTATCGTTAACTTGTTTAAGAAAGAAAAACGGTATGTATCATGTATATTTAGAAATCATAAACCTAACTATTCAAAAATGTTATTTTGTTCTCTCTCTTTTCTTTCTCTATATTTTTTAATGTTGGTTTTTGAGAGAAGAAATGTTTTTACTAAATAATACTTGACTGTCTTATTCCAAACGTTCATGGTTGCTCTTTATAGAGCTTACCGAATATTCTAGAGCAGTGTAATCTTATCCTAAATACACAGCTGTCTATGACTCATATTAGCTAAAAAAGCAAATCTGTTTTGCTTTAGGGGTGCCTCTGTAAACGGCTCCAAACGTACACTTCCTTGACTGCTCTGTTTTGTCTTGTTCTTCAGTTGCAGAGAAGCTCTAGGTGGGCCTGAGACTTCGAGATCTTCAGATGGGCTTCTCCTAGACGGGCCTATATCAGTGTTGCTTATATTCCCCCTCAAACTTGGCGTGGATAAGTAGCCAACACCAAGTTTGTTCCTAGCTCCATGAATGTTTTCCTTGGTAAGGACTTGGTGAATATGTCCGCGGTCGTTTCAATGAGACCCAGAGCTACTTATGAAGTGCAGGGTTGGCACTCAAGTAGACGGCCGACAAATTGTCACATTGCAGTAGAGTGGGACCAAGCTGTTGAATACCAATGTCTTGCAACAAGAAGGAAAGCCACGTGATTTCTCGGGCTGTCGTTGCAAGAGCTTTATACTCTGCCTCTGTGGAAGAGCTGGAAATTGTGGCTTGACGCTTTGCAGACCATGAGATCTAGTTTGGACCTAGCATTGTGCAGAAACCAGTTGTAGATCTTCTTGTTTCTTTACAGCCCGACCAGTCACTATCAAAAAAGGCAGTAAGATGCAGGTTACTGCTTCTTTTTATGGTGAGACCCATGTTTGCAGTTCCCTTAACGTAACGCAATATCCTCTTAAGCAGACCAAAATCAGCAACAGTTGGAGAGTGCATACGCTGACACACGAAATTAACAGCGAACTGTATGTCGGGTCGAGATACGGTGAGGTATTGAAGTTTTCCTGCGAGACTTCTGAAGTACGTTGGCTCAGGGAAGCGTGCTGAGTTCAGATTATCAAGACTGATAGGTAGAGGTGTAGGCATTGAGTTACATTCGGACATCCCTGCTTGATGTAAAATGTCTTCGGCATAGGCTGTTTGATGAAGAAATAAACCCTGAGAGTATGTTTCAATCATTATTCCAAGGAAATACCTCGGTTCCCCAAGATCCTTCATGGAGAACTTCGTGTTGAGTTGTTGCAGAAGAGTACTCATCAGTCCTTCATCACTGGCTGTCAGTAAGATATCATCGACATAGAGTAGAAGGATTAGAGTTTTACTTGTACGTGAACAGAGAAGGATCTGATTTGTTGCAGATGAATCCAAACTCCAATATATAGTTGCTAAAAGTATCAAACCAAGCTCTAGGGGCTTGTTTGAGACCATACAAAGCCTTAGTGAGTTTGCAGACATAATCCGGCCTTTCTTGATCCACAAACCCTGCAGGTTGAGTCATGTATACTGGTTCATGAAGTTCTCCGTGTAGAAATGCTTTAGACACGTCAAGTTGCTTCATTGTCCAGCCCTTAGACACAACAGTAGTGAGAACAACCTTGATTGTAGCTGTTCTGACCACTGGACTGAAGGTTTCCAATTAGTCTAGACCTTCTTCTTGATGGTTTCCTTTTACAACCAGTCTTGATTTCAGCTTGTCTTCAGTGCCGTCTGGCTTCAGTTTAGTTTTAAATACCCAACCATTTCCTAAGACATTCATGTTTGTCGTTGCAGGAACCAGTGTCCATGTGTGTAACATGTGAATCCTATTCATTTTCTCAATTACTGAATTGTTCCATCGGGGATGCTTCATTGCTTCAGCAACAGATTTTCGTTCCACTGTAGTAAATTTAGATGCCAAGAGTGCATACCTTGTATTAGGCTTGTGAATCCCTCCTTTAGAGCGAGTTGTCATAGTATGAGCATTATCAACCTGGACAGGATCCTGAATCACTGGTTCGGGTGCTTCTATTATCTCTGGTTCAGGAGGTCGTTGCTCCACGATTACAAGCTCTGGAACTGGTGCAGCCTGCACTACTTGATTATGCTGAGCAGGAGGCATTGCAGGAATCAAAATTCTTGAGATCCTTTGATCACCAGGGAATTCTTTAGGTGTGTTAGATTGCCAAGCTCGAAGAAGAGAAGTCTTATACTCTGGTATTAGTCTGCAGTATTGCTCTCGAAATGGGAAACTTTCTTCACTGAATATGACATTTCTGCTGATAAACACTTTACCAGTAGGAGGATGCAGACAGCGGTACCCTTTATATTGAGGGTTATAGCCAAGAAACACAGAAAGAAGACTTCTAGGATCAAACTTGGTGGATGTCTGAGGTCTTAAGCAGGGATAGTAGGCTGATCCAAAGACCCGAAGCATAGAGTAGTCTGGTTTTCTTTTGTAAAGAACCTCAAACGGACTTTTCCCATCTAGGACTTTAGTGGGGAGAAGATTTCCAATATAGACCGGCGTGTAGAATGCTTCCACCAAATGTTTAAAAGGAACATAACTTTGATAGAGCATAGACAACCCAAGTTCTACAACGTGCCTATGTTTCCTTTCTGCAATCTCATTCTGCTGTGGTGTGTAGGGACATGAGACAAGGTGCTTGATTCCACATTTTGATAAGTGTTCTTTGAGTTGACTGCTCATGAATTCACCTCCACCATCACTCTGAAACATCTTAATCTTGGAGTTGAACTGATTATCTACTAGTGTTTGAAAGGCTTGAAAAACAGGGAAGAACTCCGACTTTGATTGCAGAGGATATAAACAAGAAAATCTAGAATGATCATCCACAAAGATAACATAGTATTTGAATCCTTGATTTGATACAACTGGAGCAGGTCCCCAAAGATCACAATGAATCCGACATAAGGGCTGCAAAGCATGAGATTCAGAAATGAAAAACTGCAATCTAGAAGATTTTCCCATCTGGCAAGCCTCACAAATGGGGTTGGTTCTGTTCTTATTCACCATGATTGCGAACAGACCCGAGGACTTCTTCCGACAAGGTCCCAAACAGCCATGACCTAATGAGCTGATCTGAGCAAAACCAGGCTTCGTAATCTGGGTTTGGTAGTTGCATTGCTACGTCCCCATTGACGACCGTACGAGTTGGAGTTGGTGGTGTGACAGTGCCGTTGACAAAACCAATAAGCTTTTGGCTCGAGAGAAGGGATTCGAACTGTGTTTTCCAGACTAAGTAGTTACTGTCAGTGAGCTTGAGAGTAACAGAACTCACGACATGAACGTCGCTCGGGAACGGTATTGCTGCAAAGGTTCCGCCATTGTTTAACCTGTTAAGGTCTAGAATGGCTCTGATACCATGTTGGTTTTTGAGAGAATAAATGTTTTTACTGAATAATGCTTGATTGTCTTATTCCAAACGTTCATGGTTGCCCTTTATAGAGCTTACCGAATATTCTAGAGCAGTGTAATCTTATCCTAAATACACAGCTGTCTATGACTCATTATTAGCTAAAGAAGCAAATATGTTTTGCTTTAAGAGTGCCTCTGTAAACGGCTCCAAACGTACACTTCCTTGACTGCTCTGTTTGTCTTGTTCTTCAGTTGCAGAGAAAGCTCCAGGTGGGCCTGAGACTTTGAGATCTTCAGATGGGCTTCTCCTAGACGGGCTCATATCAGTGTTGCTTATATTTAAAACGCTGGATTTTTTTCTATCTTTCTATTCTTTATTTTTTCATATTTTTCTTCGTCTCTTTCTTCTTTGTAAATTCAAATCTCAAATGTTTCGTAAATTTCAAACTCTCTTGGGGTCGCATGCATCAAAAACAGGTTCGTTTTGGATGCGGTTACATGGCAGTTATAGTTTTACTCGTAGAAGCTGAAAAGTACGATAATGAAAATTTTATTTTTTCTTCATGCTTTGACAAATGATTTTCTGATCATCACCATCTATCGGGCCACCGCCGCCACCGCCGCATTACCGTCAACAAGTACCATCTCCTACATGTCAGTTTAGAAGACGAGAGTCGGCTAAGAGTAAAGTATCGACTCTTAGATGTTATCATGGTTTTTGGAAATTTCTTTTAGTTTTTGTTAATGCTATAATTTGTGAAATAACCAATTAATAAATTTACTTGTCTTTTTGTTATAGTTAGCCAGATAGTATAGTTATCCAGCTATATATGATTTTCAGTTATATAATTATCTAGCCAATAGATATATGTTTTGTATTCATCTTTCTTGGTTTTATTTTAGGTAATGTCAGCTTCATTCATATAGGTACAACTCACATAGTTGATATGTAAGTTAGCATGGTTATAACATGACTTTTATATATCTTTCGTAGATTAGTATGATTATATTTCAACTTATCTGGATACTTTAGCTGATATTAATACTTTAAATGAAATCTTGCTTCTATTACCCATAGACTTGCTGAGAAGGTATGACTTAAAGTGCACCGATTATCTTCTGACTTCATCCATGAAATCGAAAGATAAGAAGCAAAATATTGAAAATAATTAATTTAGGAAGTCATTCTTTCTGCTCAAGAGCAGGATGCCAACTTTCTTCTCCTCCTTAAACGATTTTCAGTTCTCAGACCAGGGTTTTCTTCTGCTTCTAGATAAAATGGTATTTGTACTGAAGGAAAATCTTTTTATATTTCAAGATATGGAAGAAACTAACTTAATTATCGACTAACGACGACCTATAAAAAAGGGTTTCTAAACTCTAGAAAATGGGTTCGATTATTCAAACTTCAACTATAAAGTTAAGCTAGGATTTCTGAACCAATACTTTGTAGTTCGGTTTTCTTGATCAATAATAAATGATATTTAGTCATTGAATTTTGTTTTAACTATACTTCTTGTTTGGTAGTATCACGATCCTATTTAAAATACTTTAACAAAGATAGTGTGCGTAATATACTGTGCACATTTTGGTGAATGTGTTTACACCAACATAATGACCGAGTTTAACTTCTTATTTAAAAAAAATTCAATAATGTAAGAGTTCTTACCTGACTTTACAATTCAACACATTCACAAAATGAACAAAATAGCGGACAAGTTTACATGAAGTACTCGAAATTTATCTCTTCTTCTGCTTTGATTTATGATTAATTCTGTTTTACGAATTGGCTTTCCACACTGGTCTAGTTCGAAATATTATATTTATGAAACACACAAATTCTCATATATTTATATTTATAAACATTAATTATAAAACTACTAAAATAATCTTTATGCTTTTTATGAAGTTAATGGTCCATCTTTTTACAATTCATGTTTTAAGAAGCACATATCATGGAGAGATCGAAATGTCACGCTCTAGGACTCAAATAAGAACAAACACACACAAAAGAGTATATTACATAACCAGTTTGAGATTCTTTCACTGACCAGTTTTGAACAGCGGCATAGTTCGAACTTCTAAACCATGTATACACAAGGGACTAAGGATCGGATGGATAGACTTAATACCCTTTGAACCGGGAACATCGATCCACTCGAGCTGTAGCTCGACCTCTCCACACTCCACGTGCTGGAGTCTAAGGAACATATTCTGCACAAGCTTGCCTTGGTTCAACACAATATGGCTCTCTTCAGAAAAACAGTTTTCTCTGGTGGGTTGTAGCTTCATGATTATGGTTCCGTTGGAAGTCCTCCTTCAAGTTTATGGCGTAGTTTAATAGCTTCAAGATATGGACCAATGCTAAACTCTGCTTCTCCCATCTTATCATCCGCCGAGAACAAATCCTTGTCGTAAACCGTCTGCCACATAACATTTCTCTAGTGAAACTAGCTTCTAACGGTCATGGTAAAATAAAACGTAATGAGATATGACTTACAAGATTAACAGTGAGATTTTGATCTGTAACAGAAAGAGTTAAATCGTCGTTCCATTCGGGGTTTATGTTATGTTTGACCACACGGGTTTTAAGCTTCTGTATCAACAAAAATTAAACATTAAAAAAAAACTACATATAGGAGAGGAGAGATTATCAAACTACACGGGACTAACTCTTTCATATAAAGGAATCAAATATTTTGGAAATGGAAAAATATCACAAATCATCATCTCAATGTATTGATGTTGATACAAGAGGAGAGATTGGTGGCTTTAGTGTATAATAGGACCAATATTCCTACATAATTCAATAGATCATTTCTTCTCCAATTTAACTTTATGAAAAAGTCAATTACTTGTCTCAGCTTTAGCAGAGAAGTTATCACCACATGTTTCAATTTTCTTTTCTAATTTATATTAATTTAAGAAAGCAACACTCTCCCTACATATAACCAAGATTCAAATAAATTTTAAGAATTAGATAAAACTCTGCAAATCTGCCTCTGATCAAACAAACTAACAAGATTTAGGTTCAAACCCTTGTTAACTAAAAACCTTAAATCTCAGTTTTTGGTGATTATGTAAGAGATATATAACAAGGATCCACAAGAAACATGAACATGATCTTAAAGTCTTCTTCTCCAATTAAACTTGTAACAAAATAATAAATTACATAACTCAGCTTTAGCAGAGAAGATATGACCACAGGTTTCAGTTTTCATTCCTATTTAATATTAGGTTAAGATGACTGAATCAAACAAACTAACAAAGTTTTGAAAAACAGTTAGTTTAACCAAACTATGTTTAATTTAGAATCTAAAAAATCTCAGTTCTTGATGTATTATGTTGGAGATCTAACATTAAAAAGAAAAAATCAAATAGTCCGGCTGTCAAATCGAATTATTTTTTACCTGTTTTCCTGAGCGAAAGACGATGTAAGGATCGCTGCTTGAGGTATCTCTAATGGCGAGATTCACACCTCTCTTAACATGAATTCTCAGAAGACCCAGTAGATTCTCCATTTTTGGTCAACTGCAAAATGCAAAGTTGATTTCTTGTAAGAAACTGTGCTTGTGGACTCTCGAAAGGAGAGATGTCTTGTATGCCTTTTAATTAGGGATGACCAAAGAAACCAAACTTCAACCAAGTCAAATAAATCCAACCAAACCGAAACTGAACTAAACTAAACTAAAATCTATTATCAAACAATTTGGTTTAAGATATTCCCAACCTAAAAGGTTTGGTTCGATTCCTTTTGGTCTAAAATCAAACAAACCAAAAAAATCAATGTGTTTTTATTATTATTTAAATTAAATATACTAACAATATATACTAGAATCTTCATATTAAAGTCACTAAATCCACCTAATTTCCATTTTTTATTCAATAGCATATATTTTTCTTACCTAATATGTGATCCAAAGATTTGATTAAAAAAAATCTTAAATTTTTTTTATGTAACGGTGGCGGCCTAAAACTTAAACTAAGTTTCATTAAGAAGAAAAGTAAAGATATAAATACTTTTTGTATAGTTTATGTATAATATATACTAGTTTCTAATTTGTTGGCAGTTTTTTTAAGATATCACATGGAAGACGATTCATTGCAGGTTTTTTCTAATATTAAAAACATTATTATTATATTTTTTAAATTTTCTATTTACTTTAGTTAATTTTGTTTTAATTATATTCTAATAATTTTTTTGAGAATTTTTAAATATTTTAGTTTCAATTAAATATTGGATTTAGTTCACATAATCTATTATTTATTTCTGTCAACATAATGATTTCATGAGCATTCATTTATATTATAAAACATAGTTTCTCTTTAAAGCTAAACTAAGGGAAACTAATTAAATGGAACGCGGAACATTAACCAAAATAAATATATGCCAAAACCAAACGAAACTAATTATAGTTTACTTCAGTTGAAATGTTTTTATAACCGAGTTAACCAAATCAAACTGAACCTAAAACGAACCGATAAAATAACAAAAGTGTCCACCCTTAGTTTTAATCCTTATTGAAAGATATGTACAACTGGTAGAACAATAAGAAATTAGTATATTTATGTGATACTTATGATTTGTTAACTATCAAATACATCATCAGTTTAATAATAAATTAGCAATATTTATATTTTTATAATTATAAAAATATTAAAAATCAGATTACTATAGTAAATATAAAATTTATTTTATAAGATCATAAATTTAAAATTTAAAATTATTTTGGATATATATATATATATATATATATATATATAATAAATTAGCAATATAAATTAGCAATAGCTATACTTTATAATTATAAAAATATTAAAAAATCAGATTATTATAGTAAATATAAAAATTATATTTATAAGATCATAAATTTAAATTTTAAATTTTTTTGGATTTATATATATATATATATATATATATATTAATGTCTAAAAAGTTGTAGCAAATATTTTTTAAAAAATTATAATATTATATATACTAGTATTTATAATATAAAAATTTACAAAAGAAATAATTTATTTACATTTTATATATTTTTTCTGGAAAAAAAATCTTTCTGCAACCGTAAACATTAGGTGCAAGCAACTTTTAGTTTTTGATAAATTTGGAGTGGTGTGAAAAAGTTTACAACATCTTTTGTATTGTCATAAAACACCAAGAATCGTCACCACCTATAAACGCATCATTTGCGGGTGAACCAATAAAAATAATTAATCCCTAATTACCAAAAGTTAATTTTATTATAAAGGCTGGTTTGGCAGGTGATATATCTAATTTATATAATAAGATCTTTTTATTTTAAAAGAGTTTGGTTATATATTATGTGGGAGTTGTTATATTTACCATTGCTCTTCTTTACTTTTATTATTTTTAATTAAAATTATTTGAAGTTATGATGGGATTACAATTGAGCTTTTCCAATTGCCACACAATATTTGTGGATTTGTTATGTGAATATTCTATGTAAATGATTGTTTTTATCAAATATCCCACGTCGAGGTATGAGAGAAACATGGAATAATATATTAACTAGGTGATTATCCGCGCGCATATGCGAAGTGAAATTTATATGCTAATAATCGCTGAATACTTTGATCGTTCAACGATCATGTCATAATTCCTCAAATGTAAAGTCATGGACCGTCAATATAAAGTTGATGAGTAGAGTCATATTTGTTGATATTTTGTTTCTATAAAACCCATTTAATTTACATTGATCTTCAACGTTATCATCTGGATATTATATTTATCATCTCACTTCGATATGAAGAGTTTGTATTTTTGAAATGATGTGATCAAATAACATTTGAGATCGGTGATTGCGCGGAATGAACACTAATTATATATACAAATTATTTATACATATTATTATTTATTTTGTGTTCATTTATGTATTATGCAAGAATATTTATATTAAATAATTGAGAAGCGAGTAACTATTACGTATAAAGTTAAATTAGAGTAAACACAAGAATAAAATAATTTATCTTTTATTTACAGTAACTTTTGTTGGTAAAAAGTCAAAATAATCATTTATTTATTTTATGTGTTATATAATTAAAATTAAATTATATTGACATAGATATATAGTATATTTTAATATATATATATTTATTAATTGAGACTTTTTACTCATATAATTTTATTAACAATTTTATATTTGCTGTAAAAAAATTCTTATTTTTATTAATATGAATATTTATTAATTGAGTTTTACCAATAAATGTAAATTTTAAAATTAACATGTTATGCATTTTATATATGATATATGTGTTAATTTAAACATTGATATATATATATATATATATATATATGTTTACTAAATGAAACTTCATATTTATATGATTTTTTTATGATCACTTGTATCTTGTTATAACAAAAAAAAAATTATTGATCACAAAAACTTCAATGTGGATTTAACATTCTTAGTAATTTATAATTATTCAAAAAACTTCAAAATATAGCATATAAGAAAAAACTATTTTTGTTATATGTTTAGTGTGATTGTTTAATTTTCTTTAAGAATATAGAATTAAAAAAATTATGGAGGACACAAAATTTGTTATCAAATATTTATTATTCAGAATTATTAATTACCATATATTTGTTATTCATATTAGGTAATTTTGTACCTTTTATTTAAGAAAATAATGGATAGTGTTTTTTTTATGTTAATAATGTTAATAATATATAATAGAGGTCCAACGGTATAAAAATTTAATTACTCTAGTAAGATATGAGTTTTTAAATATAAGGTGTAAGAAGCCTTCTTATGCTGACACATCAACATAATGACATCTTTGTAAATATATTACACTTCAAAGGTTATTTATTAAAATGTTCCTCTTTTAATAATAGGGGATGAGAAGCAAAACCTACGTAATTTAATTTTCAAATATGAGTTAAGCCTTACACTAACATGGTATCAAAGTCAGATTTCAAACTTTTTCCATTGTAACCCATTTATGGATGTCTAGTTCTACAAACTTTGCACTACATGTATATATTCCCTAACATTAAGTGGCATATCAAATTTCCTACATTAAAAGATCAAAGTACGTGAGAGTAGTATACAAGTGTGTTGCAAAACCTCAACTCATAAACTAGATTTTAGATGTGAGTTATGTCCATCACTAATATTGTAACAGACCCTGTCAACATAAGAAAAGTGTAGTGTCAACATTTCGAGGATTGAGCTGGAATAGTCGAAGGATGAGTGTTTTGGTTATATTGTTCAAACGAGCCAGTCAAGATAGAACAATGCTGAGAAGAGCTAGCCAATATTGAATGAATTGACCATAAGTGAAAAATGATCTGAATCGATGTATGTTAAGACTAGACTAGATGATATTTGAATAAAGCTAAGATTGGAATGTTTTGGAGCCTATCAAATATCAGCATGTCGGTCTTACGCTCAGAACATAATGGAACAATTTATTCTGTAAATTGGATGATCGAACGATGATTTAGATAATGCAAACTTTCCAGAAATCAATGGTTGGATTCAGACAAATGTAGTCGCATTCAGACATAAAATTGAGCTGGTCGGTTAAAAAGCGATTGTCGGATCAGACAAGATGATAGGGATCTTTTTCAAGATCATTAAGTTCAGTGCATGGACATACTGACATGTGTTTTGGCGGGAACGGTTAATGGAGCAGTTGCAAGAGCAGTTACTAGAGAGTTTCTAGATTAGTTGTTAAAGAAGTTATTGGGTGTAGTAACTTATCTGGATGGTTACTTAACTGGACAGTTACTGAATTGCTTAAGCTGTCACATGACGGTTAGAGCTGTTGGATCGGGAGAGAATAGTTACAATATCATTAGGAGTTAATAAAAACTAACAAAGTGCAGTTACTGACGAGAATAAACTCTCACAATGCAGTTATTGATAGGGCACTACAAGAAAACTCGTCCATTACTAGGACGGGTTTTCCTCGTTATTTCCTAGTAAATGGCCATTTACTAGGAAATAACGAGGAAACGCGTTTCCTCGAAACACGTTCATCGTAAAGCCTTTTTCCTCGTAAGGTCCTAGCGAATTTACGAGGAAACTTTTCCTCGTAAAGGCGTGGTTAGCTTTTCCTCGTAAGGTCCTCGTAGGCTTTCCTCGTAAGCTCGTAGTAAGCTTTTCCTCGTAAGATCGTAGTAAATAATTACGAGGAACTTACTAGAACCTGTTACGAGGACATTACTTGGAAACCTTTACGAGGATTTTGCTTCGAAATGTTTTTTTCCCTATTAAAAAAATTAATTATAAATATAATTATTTTATTTTTTAAAATAAAAAAAATCAAATTATAAATAAAAAATAAAAAACAAAATATTTTATAAATAACTAAATAATATACAAAAAGTTTTAAAATTCATAATATACAATTAAAAATAAAAAAAACTACGGATGCTGGTCGTGAAATTGCTGAACGAACTCGTCGTCCTGGCTCGGCAAATCCTCTCCATAGTTGGTTGCCGGCTGTGACTGTGATGGTGGATGCTGTTGGGTTGGAATCCCTCCGCGTTCCCGTCTCTGACGCAACATCTCCTCCAAATGCGGGTTTCCAACCGCCATAATCTCGAGGACATCGGTGAGAGAAGTCACATGCTCGGTGAGCGAAGACAACTGCGAGCGTAGCTGAGCATTGACATCGTGCTGCTCCTGATGATAAGACGATGTCGCTGCAGGGACATCGTTAACCGAGCCAATCCCGATGATACGCCCCTTTTTCCTAGGGGCGACCTGTAAATAAAAATATTAATAACATTAAGAATTTTTTAAAAAATATTAAAAATTAATAGTAAAACCAAATTATTTACCTCCTCGTAAATCTTATCCACTTCAACAGTGGATAATATGACTGGAGTCCCAGTCTGCTGAGTCAGCTGGGTCTGGCGTTCGTCAACTCGGGCAACAACCTCGTTGTAGATCCGCTCGGAAGCAGGATCTACAAACTGCCCAGCCTTGTTCCGGTGGGTCCTCTCGTAAAGGTCTTTCAGAGATGGAAGAACTCCTGTCTCCTTAGCCTAAAATTAATTTATAAAATTAAATATTAATTTGGAATATTCAAATAAAATAAAAATTAAATAGTTATTAAAAATCATCTTACCATGTCTAGACGAATTCCCGCGTGAGGTTTTCGACCCGTGGTGTGAAGCACCTTCGTGTTGCCATGCTCGTCTTTGGTCATGCGGTTCCCGGAGTTTGTGTTGGAGGTTCTGACCGAGTCCGGCAACTCCCAATAGCTGATGAGGCCATCCCACACCGTGGTTGTGAGGCAATCGGGTTTCCCGGCCTCGTAACCATCCACCTGATTTAAAAAAAATAGAATTAAAGTCAATATATAATATTTTTAAAACTATATATATATTATAATTTATAAATTTATACCTGATAGTCGCCCTTCCAGTTGTAGACCATGTCGAGCAATCGTGCTCTTGCCTTGGCCTCAAACTCCTTCTTCACCCGCTGGTGAATCCCAATAGACCAACGATACTTTTGCTGTAACCAGAAAAAATAAAAGACGGATTAGTTCAATAATATTAATAATTTTAAATAATTAAAAATAAATTAACGAATTAAACTTACAGCGAACGATTTGAACCACGTCTTTTTTGTGTGGCTCGCCGTCATCTTCCAGTTTGGAGCTGGATCGGGAAAGTATCCCTTAATACAGTCCGTGACGCTAGATCCGACACAATTGTCAACACCAAACCTGGAAAGACACAAAATAAATCATTAATTAGATTAATTTCTAAATATTTTGTTAATTAAGAAATAAATTAAAAAAACTTTTTAAAAATTAAAACATACCATAATACGTTTTGGCCGTCCCGTCGGATAGGATCTAACTCTGCCAGCCCTTCTCTGCCTGGAAGGGCCAAAATATCCTCCACCGTGTACACCGCAAAGGGTGCGTTCGGCGGCACCTGCAAATCGGGATGAACCCCGACCGGTGGAGGAGGAGGAGGAGGAGGATGTGGTTCCCGGGACGCCGTAGAAGCTCCCTGAGTCTCGGGAATCGAAGATGAACCGGGAGCTGACGAAGATGAACCCGGAGCATCCTGACGCCCAAACATATCTCCGTAGTGACTCCCCTCGAGAGACGACGTCCTCCTACCAGCAGCCTTAGCAAGCTTGCTCTGTCTAGGCATCTATATTTAAAAAAAAAATCAAAACATTAATTCCCCGTATAATTTAAAAAAACACTAAATAAAAGTAAACCAACCTAATCTAAATTCCCTAAACTAACCACCTAATCTAAATTCCCTAAACTAACCACCTAATCTAAATTCCCTAATCTAATCACCTAACTACGAATTAGAGAGAACCTTTAGAGGATTTAGAGAGAAGGTTACTAGCAAATGAGAAACCGGATTGCTCGAGTATATATAAGGAATTTTGTTTCCTCGTAAAGCCCTAGTAATTTTACTAGGACCTTACGAGGAAATATCTATGCCCGTGTTTTTATTTCCTCGTAAGGTCCTCGTAATGGTTGTACTAGGGCTTTACGAGGAAAACCCTTTACGAGGAAATAGCTATGCCCGCGTTTTTTTCCTCGTAAAGCCCTAGTAACACCTTACTAGAACATTACGAGGAAACGGCTATGCCCGTGTTTTCTATTACTAGGGCTTTACGAGGAAAGGGTTTATAAATCCCTAAACTCGAAACCCCAAACCCCAAACCACAACTTCCTTAACTTATAACCTCTTCTACAACCAAACTCCTAACCTCTTCTACACATAAACCCCAAACCCCAAATGCAAATTGATTTTGTGATTAAACAAACTTAAAACATATATAATCCAAATTCATTTTTGTGATTAAACAAACTTATAAACATACATAATTCATTCGGATACATTGTCGTAATCTGTTGAAACATCATCATTTTCTAAAAACTCGTCGTCTACACCTTCGTCCGTTGAGTGATCAGGAACATCTTCGTATTCACGATTATGCGGATCAATGAGTAGGAACTCATCAATTTCTGCTTCAGCTTCCTCGATCTCATTGGTGTTTTCTTCTTGTAATGGTGGTTCTTCTCCAGCGATTATTCGTCCTCGAGGTGTAACTTTGATAACAGCTAACCAGTTTATTCCCGAGGTAGTAATCCGAGGGTATGGAATGAAGCAAACTTGATCTGCTTGGGAAGCTAATATGAAAGGCTCGAACTTGTTGTACCTACGAAAATAAAGATCAATATGTAAAAATTAATTAATACTGGAAACCTGGATATTAAAAAAAAAGAATTTGGTGTACCTTCGTCCACCGTTGACATCAACTACACCGTTCTTGTTAATCCGAACACCTCTGTTTACGACGGGGTCGTACCACTCACACTTGAAGATAACACATTTCAAACCCATACCCGGGAATTGAACTTCATAAATCTCCTGCAAGATCCCGTAGAAATCTGTTTCGCCTTTCACACATATTCCATAATTACTTGTCGCCCGGTGTCTACCATAGTCATAGGTATGAAAAGTATAGCCTCGGGTGAAATACATCGACGATGTAGTGACCTTTGCAACTGGACCTTGAAGTAATTCGCGAAACCATGCGGGATACTCAGGATCGTCATAATCAACCTGCAACAAAAAGTAAAATAATTAGACATTAGACTTACTTTGTGGTAATGTATGCATACAATTTAAGTAATAAATAAATACATGTTTCCTCAACCACTTGATAAAGTGTTGATCTTTCCTTTTGTCTAACTCAGTTGTCGATATACCAGGTATTGCTTCCTCGACTTGAGTCTCAAATTGACTGTAAAATCATATATGTTATGTTATATATTTAATATTGAAATATATATATATATATATATAAGTGTGTATGTTTATATATTTACCTTTCAAAATAAGCAATCAATGGATGCTCGCAATTAAGAAGAATATAAAGGTGTGCACTATGGACGTCTTCATCACTCGACCACCAAACCTCTTTCAATTTCCCACCCAATCGCCCAATTTGACAAAAGATGTCTGGAACATCGTCTTCCATATATGTCGGCACGACACCACCATCATCATATCTTCTTGGAGCTCGTTTCCTTGTACGTACTTTCGGTGCAAAGTAGTACGAAGTGAAATGTGATGTTTCTTCCGTCAAACTTCCCGCAACAATAGAACCTTCAACTCTTGCTAGGTTTTTGGCTTTTCCTTTCAAAGTTTTCATGGCCCTTTCATACTGATACATCCATCCATAATGCACGGGTCCACGAAGTAATGCCTCATACGGGAGGTGGACAACTAGGTGTTCCATGACGTCGAAAAAAGTTGGCGGGAATATTTTCTCCAAGTTGCAGATTAAGACGGGGATGTTTTCATGAAGTTGTTGGACAACTTCCACTTTAAGAGTGCGGGTGCTCAGATCCCTAAAAAATGCTCCAATTCCTTATATATATACGAAAACAAAAATTATCCACATTAGTATATATATATATATATAGAAATAAATTAATCATGTCATCGTATTATATTAATTAATTACCTGAAAGTGCTTCATGTACTTTTGCCGGTAGTAGCTCCGCAAACGCAAAGGGAAGTAGTCGCTGCATAAAGACATGACAATCATGGCTCTTCATCCCGGAGAACTTTTGCCCTTTCTCAACACATCTTGAGAGATTTGAAACATACCCATCAGGGAACTTCACTTCTGAAGCCACCCAGTTGAACAACGCAGACTTTTTTTCTGATGACAGTCTGAATATTGGAACTGGAACTTGCCCATTGCTTTTTATATGTAGCTCACTCCTTGAGCAGATATCGGGTAAGTCCAACCTTGATTTTACGTTGTCTTTCGTCTTCCCTGGGACATTCAATATAGTGTTCATGATGTTCTCAAAAAAGTTCTTCTCTATATGCATCACATCGAGGTTGTGGCGCAAAAGAAGATCTTTCCAATATGGCAATTCCCAAAATATACTCTTTTTGTGCTAATTGTGCTGAACACCATAAAAATCAGGCATATTACTGGGAACATGCCAATTCCCACCACGAGGAGTTGTTTCTAGAGCACAGTAGTAATAGATTTGCGCTTCGATTTGTTCTCCAGTTAAATATGGAGGAGGAGTGTCTCTGACAACCCTTTTGTGCCTGAACAATTTCTTGTTTCTTCGGTATGGGTGGTGAATGGGAAGAAATCGACGGTGACAATCGAACCAACTAGTCTTCCTACCATGCTTCAACTGAAACGCATCTGTCATTCCATTACAATATGGACAAGCTAATCTCCCATGTGTAGTCCACCCAGACAACATACCATATGCAGGAAAGTCACTTATGGTCCACAAAAGCATCGCTCGCATCGTAAAATTTGTTTTCGTTGAACAATCATATGTCCTCACCCCTGTTGACCACAAATCTTTCAACTCTTTTATCAGTGGTTGTAGAAAAACGTCGAGAGATCTTTTTGGATGTTTTGGACCAGGTATTAATATGCTCATGAATAGAAACTCTCGTCGCATGCACATCTCCGGTGGCAAGTTATACGGTGTAAGAAAGACCGGCCACAATGAATATTGTCTCCCAGACATTCCAAATGGACTAAATCCATCAGTGCATAATCCAAGATACACATTCCGGCTACTGCTAGCGAAATGTGGATGTACATTGTTAAAATGTTTCCAGGCTCTTGCATCTGATGGATGAGTCATCTCTCCATCCGTCTGAGTATGCTCGGCGTGCCATCTCATCCCTCCAGCAGTCTCCTCAGATTGGTACAATCTTTTCAATCTGTCTGTGATTGGTAGGTACCACATCCTTTGGTACGGTACCCTATTACGCCCTCGACCTTGCGGTTTGAATCGTGGCTTCTTACAAAATCGACATTCTTCTAACTTCTCATCATCTCCCCAGTAAATCATGCAGTTGTCGATGCAAACGTCTATCATCTCCGAGGGCAACCCAAGACTATATACCAATTTCTGAATCTGATAATAAGATTCAGCAGACACATTGTCTTCTGGCAAATACTCTTTAAACAAGTCTGCCCATGCATCCATACAATTTTCAGGTAGATTGTGATCGGTTTTAATACTCATCATTCTAGCAGCCAACGACAATTTAGACAGACCTTCTCTACAACCACTGTAAATTGGCTCATTCGCAGCTTCTAACATTTCATAAAACTTTTTTGCATCTAAGTTAGGTTCTTCAACTTCATCATCATCATGAGTTACAAAGGCATCACCTACCATATCATGAACCCTATCACAATCTACCATTTGTTCCTCTTGGTGATGATAGCTATTACTACTGCTACCTTCATTACGCAAATGCTCAACCGGTTCAATCTGAAAATTGCTATTACTACTGCTACCTTCATTCCTACAACTAGCATCTTCTCCATGTTGATACCAAATATAATAATATGGCATGAAACCTCTATTTATTAAATGCTTCCAAACATTTTCACGAGGGCCTAATTTGGTATTGCAACATTTCCGACAAGGACAGAACATCTTACCACTTTCCTGCGTGAGTGGTGTAGAATCTGCTTGATGCATAAACGTCTCCAACCCTTCGAGAAATTCTTTCGTCACCCTCCCGTTATTATCTCTGTGTGAATACATCCACTTCCGCAACTCGAAAATATTTCCCGGACCGGACATTTTTTTTGTGTTTGATCAAGCTTATAGCTGATTTTTTTTGGTGTGTTTCAAATGAATCACATATGGTGGTATTTATAGAAATTTTCGAATCTGAGAATTTACTAGGAAATTGCTAGGAAAAGTAGGTACAAAACACGTTTTTGATTTAAATTCGATATTTTCTATCCAGTTCCTCTTAATTTCGTAGTAACAAATCCATTCCTCCTAATTTCGTAGTAAATTATTACTAGGACTTTACGAGGAAAGGAGATACTATGAGTTTACGAGGAAAATGACTTTTTCCTCGTAAGAGCCACGTAAGTTTACTACGAGTTTACGAGGAAACATTTTTCTCGTAAGTTTACGAGAACTTTACGAGGAAAAATGGTTTCCTCGTAAACTCGAAGTTAACTCGTAGTAATTTTACGAGGAACTATTTTCCTAGTAAAGTTTCCTAGTAAAAGCTTAGTTTTTTGTAGTGGGGTGTGTGAGCGGTTAAGGAAAAGTAGAAACCATCTACTTGTTGGTTTTAAGGATTTTCGGGAGAGATCAAAGGGAAAAGTTTAGTTCCCGATACAAAAAGAGAAGAAAATACATAACATAAAAAGGAAAATAAAGAGAGGCTGGCCGAGAAAAAGAGCGTAAATGTCAACAATGGCATAAAGGGAGTCATGAACTATGGCCACGAGTTGAGTATAGTGATTTCGACAATGTATGGATTAATATTGGGTATGATTGTCATTCGACATGCTCATGGCCATTCAACAGGATCATGCTTGAAGAACTGGTCAATCAGTGGTTACAACCAAGGAGGACTGGGTGGGAGTCGTAGATATATGTTTCAATCTATGGAATGAGTGATGGATCGTGAGTGATCAACTGAAAAATCAGCAGTTAGGTCAATGAAATCTAAGATTAAGTCATTGAAGATCATGCATGGTTAGGATGAGTGTTGATCAGTAAATACATACATGTTTGGACCGAGATCATTTGTTTAGGAGTACGGTAGAAATGTTTAAAAGAGATAGAGTCATGACAATGTGTCCTAGTGCAGTTACTCCACATATTAAATCGAAATTTATCTCTACGGTTTTTCCAATCATAATCTAGCCAAAAACACATCAATCAAGTAAATATTTTATAAATTAAGCACTAAACATCCTACATCATCACTTAAGCAACCTAATCAACCTAACCCATAAGTTCCAAATTTGTAGAGTCACTAATCTCCATTAAATCACAAAAACTCATGATGGATTGATGCATAATCAAGAGATTAGAAATAGATAAGCAAGATGAATTCAAGAAATAAAAAGAAACTTACATTAAACTCTAAAAGATCCAACCTTTTATAAGTTACAAGTGTTTCCTAAGAGAAAATGAGATAGCTAGGGTTTTGGCCTTAAAACAAATAATATGTTGGCTAAAATCAAATTGGGTCAACCCATATTAAACCATGTCAATTCTGATTCAAACAAATCAAAATCACAATCACTAATTATATAGTTGCGACCACGTTTGCGACCACTGTGGACCAGATCAGTTGATCCGGTGAACTGGGTAGATGATCAGTTGTATCTCCTCCAAACCATGGCTCTACTCAAGCCACAACCTCAAAAACACTAAGCCTCCTATGTGAATCATGAACTTTGACTTCTTCTTCATCTTTGTATTATGCTTGCAAGTCTTCTTTCCATCAACTACAACTCGTCAAAATAAGCTCAGACTGTGGTCAGGTCCCATGGATCTCGGCTTGTGATTGCCTATGAATTCTTCTCTTCTCTCGGTGCGGAACTTCATAGATCATCCTAATAAAGTTTTGAAATTGTCCATTTAGTTAAACATTGATCAGCAGCTTAACTAATCTATCAACTGTACTATGTGCCTTGAGTCTGAGACTGGTCAGGGTCACATCAATCCACCTCTAACAGAACTTTTCTCTTCCTTTGTGATCATCGTTTAGCTCCAACTTCCTTTCTATCCTTTTCATTGTCTCATCCTCAAAAGGAGAACCCTGTTGGATAATTCCAAGCTTGTGGAAACTTAACATATTATTCGATGTTTAATATGTTAAGAGATAAACACAAAAAGGAAATCTAGAATAGGAAAAGGAAGTTTTCTATTAGATTAGGTTTGTGTTTTCCTTATCCCACATGTTAAAGGGAATTGTCTTCACTATAAATATAGACCTTATGGAGAGGTGTTCCATAAGAGATCTATGAGAAACATTGAGAGCTTTAGTTTTGAGTAGTTTCTAAAGCAATAAGAAAGTTGTTCTTATTATCCTTTGTTCTAAGAGATCCTTCAATTGGTATCAGAGCTTAAGTTTAAGCTTCGATCAAAGCTTAAGTTGAAGCTTCGATCCTGGTGGCTGTGAAGCAAGAGTTCACGACACAAGATGGCTGACGTGAATAGGGCTCCACGCGCGAAGGACCTTGGATCCGCATCCATCCAATGTCCGATGTTGAACTCGACAAACTACACAGTTTGGTCGATAAGGATGAGGGTGTTACTCCGTGTTCATGATGTGTGGGACACGATAGACCCTGGTTCGGATGATCAAAAGAAGAACGATGTTGCGATTGCTCTTTTGTTTCAATCCATTCCCGAAACTTTGATTCTCCAGGTGGGAGAACAAACCGCATCAAAAGACATCTGGGACGCCATCAAGTCACGACACCTTGGAGCTGATCGTGTAAGGGAGGCGAGACTTCAGACATTGATGACGGAGTTCGACAGGTTGAAGATGGATGATAGTGATACCTTGGATGACTTTGCGGGAAAGTTATCAGGGTTATCATCCAAGGCAGCCTCGTTGGGAGAAAACATAGAAGAATCCAAGATGGTTAAGAAGTTTTTGAAGGGTCTTCCAAGACACAAGTATATCCAGATCGTAGCGTCGCTTGAGCAAGTCCTAGAACTCAACTCTACGGGTTTTGAGGACATAGTCGGAAGGATAAAGGCGTATGAGGAGCGTGTAGGGGAAGAAACTCAAAAAGAAGACCAAGGGAAGCTTATGTTTTCAGATAACAATCACCAAGTTCAGAGGAACTATGGAGATTTCCGTGGTAGAGGTAGAGGACGGAATGGAAGAGGCAGAGGTCGAGGTAGGTTACACAACCAAAGTCATGTGTCACACACCGAAGACAAAAACTCGAAGAAGGATCGTTCGAAGCTGATATGTTGGAGATGTGACAAGCCGGGTCACTATGCGAATTCATGTCCCGAGAAGTCAGTGAGGAATCAAGAAACCAACTTAAATGAAACACAAGAGGCCGATGCCCTCTATGTACACGAGGTGGTATTCTTGAATGAAGACAAGGTGATTCCGAAGAATCTTGATATCGACAAAGGCAATGCAAGTGTTTGGTATTTGGATAATGGAGCGAGCAATCACATGACGGGAAACAAGGAGTTCTTTTCGAGTTTGAATCTCAACACCAAAGGGAAAGTGAAGTTTGGTGATGGATCGTGTGTTGATATCGTAGGAAAAGGGGTTGTTACCTTTGTGTGCAAGACTGGAGAGAAGAAGGCACTCAAAGACATATACTACATACCCGACCTGAAGCATAACATATTGAGTCTTGGACAAGCAACAGAGAACGGATGTGAGGTTAACATGAAAGATGTCTATTTAACACTCACAGATTCGTGTGGCAGGTTGCTTGTCCGTGTAACAAGATCTCAAAACCGTCTCTACAAGACCCCGATGGAGATTAGTTATCCGCAGTGTTTACATGTCAGAGATGAAGATGCAACATGGAGGTGGCATGCTCGACTAGGACATATAAGCTATGGCGTGATGAACAACATGGTAAAGAAGGAGATGGTCGTAGGAATGCCTTGTGTAAGACACGAAGAAAGCGTGTGTGACGCATGTCTAGCAGGGAAGCAGATTAGACACTCATTCCTAAGTGTAACACACGGAGAAGGCGTGTGTAACACATGTCTCATAGGGAAGCAAATCAGAGACTCACTTCCGACTAAGGCCATGGTTCGTACATCAAAGCTACTGGAATTATTGCATGGAGATTTGTGTGGACGAATCACACCACCAACGCCATCAAATATTCTTGAGGCATTCTATCGGTTCAAAAGCTTTCACTTCAATAGAGGAGGAGAGTTTGGCTCACCTAAGTTCAATCTTGGTTGTACCGATAGAGGAGGAGAGTTTGCCTCATGTATGTTCAATCTAGCTTGCACCGATGGAGGAAGAGAGTTTACCTCAGCTGAGTTGAAGATGTCAAACTACTTACGGGTTGAAGAGATGGTAGCCGAGTTAGAGTCTACCACAAGAAACCAGGCGTGGGAGCTTGTAAGGAAAGGAGAAGATGATCGAGTTTATGTGTTATACAAGGCGTTGTATGGGTTACACCAAGCACCAAGAGCTTGGAATGTGAAACTCGATCATGTCCTAAAGGAGATGAGCTTTAGGAAGTACACATCAGTGTATCACAAGAATGAAAGAGGAGACTTCAGGTTGTGTGACACAAAGATGGAAGTGTGTAACATAACTCACGATAAACCAGAGATAAATGCTACGGATTTCAGAAGAATCATAGGATGTTTGAGGTATCTGCTTCACACAAGACCTGACTTGTGTTATGCAGTGGGCGTACTGAGTAGATACATGCAAACTCCAAGAGACTCTCATGGACAAGCCATCAACCACATTTTGCGGTATGTGAAAGGAACAACAAACTTTGGTCTGTTCTTCAAGAGAGATGGGTCAAGGAGTGTCATCGGTTATAGTGACAGTAGTCACCACATTGATGTCAATGAAGGGAGGAGCATGTCAGGACATGCATTCTATTATGGTTTATCACTGGTTACTTGGACGTCGCAGAAGCAGCAAATGGTTGATTGTCATCATGCGAAGCAGAGTTCATGGCAGCAACGGAAGCAGCAAAGCAAGCTATATGGATCAAGGAATTGTTGAGTGAAATACTAAGTGAAGAAGGCGAGAGAGTCAGACTTAGAATCGACAACAAATCAGCCAATTCTCTGACGAAGAATCCAGTTTTCCATGGAAGAAGTAAGCACATACTTTCAAGATATCATTTCATTCGAGAGTGTGTGGAGAATGGACAAATCGAAGTGGAGCATGTTCCGGGTGTTGAGCAGAACGCCGGCATCTTTACACATCCATTAGCAAGGATTACGTTCAATCAAATGAGGAGCTTAATTGGAGTTCAAGAAATTGGTCTCCCTAATTCAAGTTGGAATTAAGGGGGTGATTGTTGGATAATTCCAAGCTTGTGGAAACTTAACATATTATTAGATGTTTAATATGTTAAGAGATAAATACAAAAAGGAAATCTAGAATAGGAAAAGGAAGTTTTCTATTAGATTAGGTTTGTGTTTTCCTTATCCCACATGTTAAAGAGAATTGTCTTTCACTATAAATATAGACCTTATGGAGAGGTGTTCCATAAGAGATCTATGAGAAACATTGAGAGCTTTAGTTTTGAGTAGTTTCTAAAGCAATAAGAGAGTTGTTCTTATTATCCTTTGTTCTAAGAGATCCTTCAAATCCAACTGAAAAGAATAAGATACATTTTTTTATCATTTTCTCCGAATTCATAGAAGATATGGACTAAGACCGACGAGCTCGTCATTTAGATATATTATTTCTCTTTTTTTTTTTTTTTTTTGGAACACAGATATATTATTTCTCTTATTTATATATTTTAAAACCGAAAGCGATTCAACTACGGCTCTAATTGAGATGTCTTTTACTTCCATGTGAACGATTTGTATATATTTATATGTAGATATATTATTGGGGAGATTTCTCAAATAGATATTTTGAAGTTTTTTTTCAAAACATAGACCTCAAAAATAAAAATGACCAAAATAGACTATTTTATTTTAAAAATTTGATATATATATATATATATATATTTTAAAAAAATTTAAACATCACCTCCAAAACTCCACCCCGTAACTCTAAACGCTAAGTTTAAATTAATTAATCCAATGGTATAAATGTATATTTACAACTTTTAATAAAGTCTATTTTAATCATTTTCTCCTTGAATATTATTTTGGTGACAATTTTTTTTTTAGTTCTACCTTTACCTTAAAGTATTCCTCTATATTATTTCTCTTATTTATATTACAAGCTACTGCACAATAGATGTAGATGCTTCATAATATTTCGAAAACATATTTATTTTTGGGAGTCACTAACAAAGTTTAATACACTGTAGTTGTGTGAAGTGTTTCTGAGCTACAAGATTTCCTGCGATCGCGGTATCAACAGTTTCTTTGCAAGCGTCACTTGAATTTGATGTCTTGAATGTAGAAAAAAAAATTGAAAGAGAAGGTCCATCACAACGCCAAGAAGTGGTATATGCATGAAAGAGATACAAAAACAAAAACCATGTGAGAGGAAAATGTATGAGATGAAGAAGATTAGAGACGGTAAGTTTATAAACTTTATATTAATGTGGAGAGACTTGGTCAGCAAGAATCAATCACAAATAGATTCATTGTTCAATGTTATTAAGTTGAATTATAATTTGTCGCTTATTAAAGAAACTGTATTTTTTAATTTAACATTATTTGGACTTCACATATTTATTTGTGATTCTTGCTGTCCATGTCTCTTCCCTTTTATTTGTGATTTTTATTTAACATTATATGGATTTTATATAAATTCACATTGGTCATCTTCTCCATTTTATATGATCATATGTGTGATTTGCAAAGAATGGTTCCCTTTATACAATTAATCTACTTCAAAATGGCTTCTTGAGATACTTAAAGTCCACTGAAGAATCAACATCATCACTCATCAGTTTCATCTGTGTGTTCATCCTCCTCAACAACTCTGTCGCTTTCTCCTTCGTCTCTTCTCCATACCCAACCTGTAACACCAAGAACAGCTTCTGAAACGCTCCCAAACGCACCGCTTCTTCAACCGTGGACGCGCTCCCTGTTTTGCACAGCTTCAAAATCACAGACACTGAGCTCCTCGTCGCTTGTTCAGAGACCTTAAGAATCTTCTTCACCAAAAGCGGCATCGCCAACGCGTTTTTCCTCACTTCCTCTATCCCTTCACTCGTTTCGCAAACCGCGTCTAGAACCGCTAATGCTTTCTCGCAAACGCTATTCTCACCGTCAATGATCATCTCCACCGTCTGATTCACAAGACCGATTTCGAGAAACTCAGACGCGATCTCAGGCTTGTGCAAAACCATTTGAGAAATCGCTATCAACGAAGATTTCGTCGCGCTAGACGAAACCGAATCGCGAATCAGTTTCAGAAACGCTGCCGCGACTCCGTTCTCCTCCGCAAACGCGTGAACTTGCGTTTCTTTCAACGATAGAATCTCCTTCAACAAAAACGCAGTGTTTTCACGAACAGTATCGTCCTTGCTCCTCAAGAAACCCGCGATGCAACGAAACGACGACGCAGACGCCAGTGTCGTTAAACCCTCCCACCCAATAGGAATCATCCACGTCAGCAGAGACAATATCTTTCCCAACATAGACGTTAGTTTCTCGTCTCCCGAGAACTTCTCGAAACAAGCACACAAAACTAACGCGACGCCGTTTTCGATAACACACTTTCTATTTTTCTCGCTTTCTTCCTCGAGCTTCTTAATCCTCCAAATAATCTCCTCGCATTTCTCGTAATCCCCACGCCGCGTCGCAGAGGATAACTTTCTACAGATCTCGTACACCTCACACGGCATCAAAGGGACACGTGGCGTTGGGATCCGTTCAATCAACGACGATCCAATCTCCACGCACCATCCTTGGATCATCTTACGAATCGTGTGGTTCGGGATCTGATCGAATGTGGTCAAGACAGTGTTCGTGACAGGACACGTGTTGTTCCCTGAATCGATCCATTTTTCGATGCTTGTGCGATCGTAGGTAATGCCGGTGGAGATTACCACCGGATCTTTCATGAGATCGATTGAGATTGGGCATTGAAACTCCGGCGGAATAGTTATCTCCGGCTCCGATATGGATTTCCGACCAACTCATTACCGGAGCTATCTTCTTCTTGGTAGATCCACGTAGTCTCATTCCCCATGTAAAACCCATCTTTTGTGGAAAGCAAAACAAACTAAAGATTGACTTGAGAGATGATAGTTTTTTGAAGGTTTTAGAAAGGAGTAATAAAAACATATTTATAGTATGTTTGGCAAGTGGTCGGTCAAAGTTTTACGAGCGAAAAGAATGAGCAGAAGATTATTAGGTCTAAAATTGCAAGCTGTTTGGTCTTACCAAGTGGAAAAAGTTTGACCGTTGAACTTTTCAAGGAAGAATAGAACCATAAAGTAGGGAGCAGATCTTCTAGTTCAATAGGCTCCGGCCTTGCATTGGGATACATCATACATGGACAGGTCTTGGCAATTTCCATTGACCGTTGCAACTATAACATTCATTTCACGTAGAGACTGATTAAATAGATGCATTATCTATTTTTGACTTTACATAATTATATTCATTTAATTTATTTTAACAAGGGTTTTCTTATATATATATATAATAATGAATTATATATATATATTATATATCTACTCTATTAAAATAGAGTCCTATTTGAATTCTACCGTGGCATATATTTTTTTTGCACCTATTTAACAAGTTGCGGCTACAAATATACAGACGCTTTTTTTTAACTATAACATATAACTGAATTAATTAATCTACACCAGCATCACATTAAACCATCATTCGATTATACCAAACAATACAAATTTCAAAATATTCATATACTAATCAAACCACGACTCTGCTTATCTTCTGGTTTTCATACTGACTAAAACTGGACATCACCTAAACCCACAAAATCATTTTTGCTTCTCTTCAGTTCACGAACTGCACTTACAACACACCAGAATATAATCAATTCATATTTGTCCATCTTTAATATTGCTAAACATTATAACAATCTCTATACTTACGTGAACTTTAAATAATACACCATATCATCGTTTATCACAAAGTAATAGATGATATGACTTTTATAAATATGGATCACGTGTTACATTATAAACGTTTTCTTCTTTTTTTGTCATAACAAAATAGTTTTTTTTATATTTCGAATATATATTTATACACTTATAAGAGATTAGCTAAATTCATACTTTTACAGTCTAATAAAAAAAAACTGTACATTGATACATATAATAAGAATCTACATACAATCAATAAAGTTGAAAATTCTAATCATTTTTTATCTATTTGATCAAATCTACACTAACATATCTTGCATACAGTATATCCTCTATCAACTTAATTTAAATTTATTTATTTTCCGTTATCTGTTAGATTTCAAAAGTAAATTGTTTAAATTCACATATATATTCTTTAGATTTTATATCTTGACTTTGTTATAACTGGATTAAGAATATCTCTAACGATCCTCAAAAATTGATAAAGGAATATGCCTAACAACCCTCAAAAAAGAATTATACCTAATAGTTAGTACTATCTAAAGACTATAAATAATTTTCCATCCTTATACTTTCTACACCTCACGATTATAAACTAAAGGCATATGACAATGGTGACGCCCAAGGAAACAACTTTATTGAACGATGTCAAAGTCAAACCATATAAAACTGGATGGAAGGTTGAGATCAAAGTTCTGAATTCATGGACTTAACACTCATCTTATGGTGATGGAGACTCTCTTGAGTTCATACTCGCAAATAAAACGGTAAGTGTACTAATGTTTTTAAACATTTTATTTTTCTATAGCTTTTGTTTTGTAAAACGTCTACTGTCATAAGAAAAAGAACATGGACTGTTAGTATTGATTAGTATCGAAAACGTGCACACATGTAACCATACAAAACTGTAAAACCATTTTGGGTTTTGGCAGTTTCAGACATAAATTAGTTATAATCAGTGAGATCAATTTTTACTTTTGGGATGATAACAAAGAACTAACAAACAGAAACAGAGCAAGAAGAATACTCAGAGAATTAAGAAGAACTAAACAAACATACGAACAGAGGGAAAAAACATAGAATCAAAAAGTAAACAGATACATTAACAGAGAATCATGAACTAAACTGACACATAAAAGAGAACAAGAACTAAATAGACACAGAAACCGACAATCAAACACTAAACAAACATATATAGATATGCAAAAAAATGTGTTACGAAGAATAGCTAACCTTTAATTTTATTGTTTTTTTTTTGCGTCAGTATTGAATTAACCTTTGTCTCTGTTTCTTCAATATATCCAAATGTGACAAAACATTCTCTACCATATGGCTACATAGAAACACAACAAACAATAACCATTATTGAGTCATATACTTTCATGATCTCAGTATCTAACTATCATATGTAACTGTAGCTCAACCAGATGCTATACCTTTTAAAGTCTGTACAGAACCCGCAATAAAGCCGACATGTTGGTAAAGTTTGCTTCTAATCTTCATAGAAACAGATTTTTTTCTTATTTATGTCTCGACATACACTTATAACAAGGTTAAGAAACTAACCTCTTTCGTATTCTCAATTGTCTTGATGAATTTTGCTTTTATTGCAAAATCGCAGATTGATTTTTATTTTGGTGCTTTGAACATCGACTTTTCAAACAACATGACTCGATCTCTCAAATCCTTGTGCGGGTTACAAGGTATGTGTCTTCATATTAACAAACAGATGAACAAAACATAATATTAAAAAATCTATAAACGCTTAGTAGCAGCCAGAGAACAAGCCTTAGGGTAAAGATGATAACCTTTACTCTTCTGTTGATTGACATAGTAAACTTTGTGCATGTCTTGAGAAACAAAAAGTTATAAGAAGATCGATTGATCTCATAGATATTTTGGGAATCACAGTTTTGACTGGTACCATCGAATAAGAGATAAAGAGATAGAAACGAAGAGATTTGTGTTTTCCCCTTTTACTTTTTATCGACAGAAAAAAAGTCATTTAGAAAAAGTAATTGACCTTTGACCAAAAAAAAGCAATTGACCTTACACATTTTTTCCCGAAAAAAATAAGTTATACTTATGGGTTTAATTTAGTTTATTGGACAAATTATAATGTGTATTATTAATGGGCCTAATTCATTCACGCAAAAATGTTATTTATTTTGTGGATCTTAAAAGCCTATCAGTTAATATTTTTAAAGCCAAGTGTGTTTAATAAATACACATATTCGTCTTAAAAAAATCTATTAATTTAGATTTTTATGATCAGATTTTGTGTGCAAAATTAAGCATGTTAAGTTTTCATTAATAGACTTTGATAGTTACAATGTTTGAAATGTAATGAAACTTGAAATTAATAATTAGATGAAACAGCAAAAATCGGTTAAAATTAATAACTATTTTAATTATTTACGATAACTATTTTAATTATTTACAATAACTAACAGCATGTACAACACATATTATAACACAAATCACTTCTATAGATGTAAAAAAATATATTATGATGTCAACAGTAATACTATATACATACTATATAACACAAATATAAACCATAAATTTGAAAAAATTATAACATAATTTGAATTAGGTATGAACACATTTATCACAAACCGAAAATACGAATTGAACCAAAAAGAGGTTCAGTTTAGGTTTGGATCCTACCAATTATTCGAACGGATCAAATATTTCTAGAACTAAAGAACCAAAATCATATCATAACCAAAACAAAAACCAAAGGATACTTAAATTTCTACAATATAAATTACATACTTACAAATATTAACTAAAAATATAATAATTTAATAATACTATTTATAAACCGAAATTAAAGTGAATTATCAGAATATTTTTATTCAAACAATTTAAAACCATTTGAATTATACAATTTTTTATCCGAAAATCCAAAATCAAATCTAATATTTAATCAAAAAGACACCAAATTTTATGACTTTTAAACCTAACTGAAACAATGGAATCGAACCAAACCAGAATCAAATGAGATCTGAAGTAATTTTGGATATTAGTCGATTTCTAATTTTGTTACCCAAACCAAAAACTAACAAAATCAAACTGAACCGAACCAAATTTTCTGAATACCCGTACGGATCCTAAACTTCTATAACTAAACCAGAACCGAAGCCAAAAAATTAAATACCCTTGGCTAATTTGAAGAATTTTAAAGAAGATTTGACATAAAAAATATCCGCGCACAGCGCGGGTCCGTATCTAGTATTCTATTAATTTAGAGTCCTATATATATCTAGTGTTAGTGTTAAAAGGTTGTCATTTATATATTTTAAATGGTCCATCAAAAGATATATTTTATAAATACTAACTGTTGGTTACAATTAATTGGTTTTAAATATGATTTGAAAAATTAACAAAAAAAAGCATATCGCTCATTCAATAATGATTACGAAAGTAAATGCCATATTTCAATTTGGTTTATTAACATTTTGATTTTACTTGACCATATTTGTAATCAGTTACATGCTTTTACTTGAACGCACGAGAACACATACCGTATTCTAATGGTGTTAACATATAAACTGAGGCATACACTATTTTTTAAAATTAGATATTTCACTTGCTAAGCATTTCAATTTTTATTTTCAAATTCGAATCTTAATAAAAAAGATATCAGAAGATAGCTTATTAACTATACAGTTGTAAAATTATATATATTTAGTTGTAAAATTTTAAATAGAAATCCACAACATCATCTCAATTAAAGTTTTTTTTGTTTTTTTATCTTTTTTTAAAGCACACAGTTTTTTTTATTTAAAGAAAATAGACATTAAACTTAGTAGACTTTTAATTAATTTAAAATATTATAGAATTTACTTAAATTATGAATTGAGTTTAAAACATGTATTAGAAGTTATATAATAATATGGGCTAAAATATTTTTTTACAATTTGTACCAATTTACTTTTCTTATGTTCAACAACTAATATATTTAACATTCTAAGATATTTTCAGCTTATATTCAGAAATATTAAATAAAAAAATCTAAAAGTTTAAAATATGATAAATTAAAAAATGATACTTTTACAATATTATATACATCATAAAAATTAAATATTTAAAATAAAATATTACAATAATCAGTATAAAGTATAAGTTTTCATAATTATTAAAAGACAATTTAAATAACTATAATAATCAAAATATAACCCGCGTTTAGCTAGGATAATAATCTAGTATATATTTAAAGAACAATACAAGCAAGGGCCTTAACGAGATAAACCAGTCCTTAACCAACTGATAACTTGATTGTTGGCTTTGTGAAAGTTTATCTCCAACTTTTTATTGTTTCTCTAGTATGATATTGTCCACAGGTAATCACATGAATTTATTTTGGATTCTTTCCCAAAATGTCTTGTACTAACTAGAGCTGAGCATCTATTTATATATTAAACATTCTTTGTATAAACTTCTAGTGCGAAACTTTCTTTGATATCTCATATTCTCCCCCTAAAACTAAGGACCACATTTATCTCCTGTTTTTTTCTTTAGCGAATCATCTTGACACACCTTGTACCAGTGATCACAGAGTTTCTTTTGAGAATGTTTCTCCCACAGTGTCACATGTTCCATGATCTTCTGATTAGTTTCTGCCACATACCTCCTCTTTAGACTTGAAGGGTTTCATTCCTATTTGAAAGGTATTTTGATCTTCTTGCGGATTGTCTTCAAACCGCTCTAATACCAATTGTTTGGTTTGTGAAAGCACATGTCCAACTCTTTATTGTCTTATTAGTACAATATTGTCCACTTTATGCCTAATAGGCAAGCCCACATGAATTTATTTTTGGATTTATTTTTGAATTTACTTTTTGATCTCTTCCCAATATATATTAGACATTATTTGTCTAAACTTTAGTGTGATACTTTGTTTGATATCTCACATTAACACTAACACGGAAATGTCGACGGTAGCCACATCGTCGGAGCCAAACTTCGAACCGGCTGTCGCATGCAAAATGGGTTGAGAAGCTCCCTCCATGTGAAAGAAGAAGGTTGTAGCTTAAACCATGAGCAAGTAATAGATCGATACCTGATGATGGCAACCTCTTTGAATCACCATAAGAGAATCTGAAAAGAAAACAAAGTGAAATTCCAAACGGTGACAATTTAAGCAAAACCCTCACCGGAGATAGGATGGACCACTTACACGCGTTGCAAAACAAGATAAAGAGGCGAGGTGAATATACTTCATCCTCCGGAGAGATCGAGCCCTTTTGGTCACATAGATCTTATAACTCCAAAGGTGGTTTTGAAGCCAAAGAGGAAACCTAACAACTCCTAAACTAGACAAAACGGAGAAGATGAGGGATAAGAGTAGATTTCCCCGCCTCTTGAAAACCACAAACAAAAGTTATGGGGGAAACCTTCTCAAGATCATCACCACATGCCACCACATGCATGCACATACATAAGAGAAAAGAGAAAAATGTATGTATGAACACACAAGCACCTATACACCGACTCCACTATTCACAACCTCCACGCAAGAGAAATATCTTAGGATGGTGCTTAAAAGTTTTGATCAGAAAAATAGTATTTGAAGTGAAAAATGATTAAAATATATTTTATTAAAGAGTGTAAATATACGTTTATACCCCTAAGGTTAACTAATTTAGACTTATAGTTTAAAATTATGGGATGAAGTTTTGGGATGTGAAGTTTAAAATTAAAATAAAATAAAATTAAAATTAAAATTTTCAAATAAAAAGGACTATTTCGATCATTATTTTTCTTAAGAGTTATTTTCGTGAAAAATAAACTATTTGAGAGCGTTGCTCTTAAATGTAAATATAAGTGTAAGGACATTTTTTTCAATAGGCTCTTTCAAGTTTTGTCTCAAAATAGTCTTTCAAACTTAAAATTGCTAAACAACCTTCATTAATTGATCAAAAGTATATAATACCCTTTTTAACTGTAAATTAATCAGAACAATTAATAAATGTTAACCACGGAAAAAAAAATTATGCGATGACAACGAGGGTTCTTGAAGTCATCTTCGACGACGAGCTCCTGAAGTCATCCATGATCTTATGACTAGTTTCTGCTAGACCTCCTCTTCCGCTCATGTCCAACTATTTATTGTCCGATTAATACAATATTGTTCACTTTGAACCTACTAGGCAAGCCTTCATGGATTTACTTTTGGTTTCCTTACCAAAATGTCTCGTACTAGTTAGATTTGAACTTCTCTTTATATATTAGACACTTTTCTCTAAATTTTCAATGTGAGACTTTATTTGATATCTCACATAGCTATTGAAGTATTAAGAGGAAATTATTATTTTTTAAGAGGGAATTGTTCTTCATGTAATAGTTATCAAACCAATAAAAGTATAATTTATTTTCAGTGATTACAAGGTTTGATATAATACACGTATGAAAATCTTGCATATGCTTTTGCCTCGTAGAACTAAGGATTGTAGCTATGAATGAGTGAATTCAACCTTTTGTATAAAATCTAGTGGAATTGCATGCTTTACTTGGTTTAGTACATGCTATGTTACACTAAACTGTAATGTGGGTTTTGTTTTGCCATCCTTAGGAGTCGGTATAAAACTCAAGTTTGCTAAAATTTCTCCCTATTTATAGGTCGTTCAAGGGACATCTGAGAACCAAATTCTTGCAAGCCATGATGCTCTTCTGACTCATGTGGTAAGAATTTTTATAAGATGCTATTATGTTTGGTTCTTTGTTTGTGCGTTTGATCCACAGTGTATAAGTTGTATGCTACTAAACCACAGTCCTTATGTGGAATAATTTGATTCTGTAGAGGAAAAAAGATAGCTTCATAAAGGTCATACACTTACAGATTCATTGTCTAAACTAATATTCTGGTGGTGCGTGTGCCCTTGTACACACGTATCTAGTTTAGTCTACTATATTCAACAACATCAAAAACTCTATTTATAAGAACTTGTGTGATTCGACTCTACACTTTCTAACAAGATAAACGTTTAAACAAATGTAGATAACATTGCTTCATTTTAATTTAAAATCTCACTTCAATATTGATAAGTCAATAGAGAAAGTAAAAACGGCAAAGACGAGTTCAGGCAAAAGAGACAAAGGAAAAAACAAAAGCAACAAAACATAGATCTAACGGTCTGGTAGAGAGGCTTGAGCCATCTTTGTTACCACTTGATGAATGAAACCGCTCTTTGAGAGTAGAACTTGAATTCCTTAAGCTGCAACACTTTCCATTGCTCCTCAAATCTCTCCTTATCCTCTGCAGAAAGCCTACTCCACCCTTGTTTAGCAGCAAGATCATCCACACCAAACGAGCTACTAACTCAACAATGGAAATAAACTCTAGCTTCTTCACAGCAGGCTCAAGTTTCTTCGACTTGCCACCAGATCTGACACCTCCTGATGATTCAACAGCCATGATCCCATTATCTCCCCACACCAACTTAGCCAAATCAAACGCCTTGCGATCATGAGCGTTAGAGAAAGACGGAACCTTTCCTTTCTTCTTACCTCTACCCAAGATTGTTCTCAAACTTCTTCTTCAAACCCCTAATCTTCTCCATGAACTGAGCTTTAGTAACATCAAAACTTACAGATTTCTTCACGAGGTCATAAAGAGCGTTCTTGTCATCATAAGGGCTTGACCCAGTTCGGTTTTTGAAGTCGATAATCCCTTGCAAAACCGCAACCTCGTCTTCCTCGGTCCAAACTCTTTGGAAAGAGTTTTTCTTCGTCTCTTCTCCACCAGTTGTACTCTTTTTGTCGTCTTCTCCTGAAGAAACCCTCTTGACCCTCTTCGCTTCCCCTTCACCTGCCTCACTAGATCGCTTCTTGGTCTCGGGCTTGGAGAAAGTTTCAACCTTTTTAGAATCTGCTGGAGGATTCCCGACCGGTTCGGCTTCGGATTCGGAATCGGTTTCTTCTTCTTCTTCGGACGAAGAAGAGTTGGCTACGGCATCTTCGTCCCTTGAAGAAGATGCACTCGGCGGAACTTTCAACTTATTCCCACTCATCACTTTCTTTCTTTTTCTTTGGGATTTTTGAGGTTTGATACTGAGAGTTTTGCTTCATCGCTTCCTCTCACTTTATACTGAACACAAAGCGTCTCTTGGTTTCCCTTTTCTTTAAATTTAATCTCACTTTCCCGTTTTATTTAATTTGTTATTTTTTCCTTTTCCTGTCGTTTGGAATTCTATTTCCTTCATTTAAATAATAAATTTTAGAAAACAAAAAGAATTACCACAATAGTTTCGGAGAATTATTTTATCGGACGGTTTAATGATGTGTGGTTTCATGCAACTTTAAAGTAAAATATTTATAAATTAATAATGTAATAACTACGAAAATTTATTAATTTATAGAATTATTAATTTAAAAAATCAATAGATCTATATTTTTCGAAAAATATTTTGAATGGAAAAAAAAATTCTTTCATGATATTATATACTATTATTTAGAGCTTATAAATTTAATTTAAATATTTTATTAGAATATAGATAAAGTTTATGTATGATAAATGCATATTATATAATACAATTCCACTTTTATATGTAATTCGATAAAACTAAAAATAAAATTAAAGATGAAATTCATTTTTAAAAAGATACACAACAAAAAATTGTATACACTTATATAAGATTTATATATATGATAATTATGAATTTATGATTTTAATGGAATCATCTATTTATTTAAGAATTTTTGAAATATTATTATTTTATTTTTTATTGAATAATATTTTTTTTTACATCGACTCATTTTAAACTTGATTTTTTTAATTAATTTATAGTATTTGTTAATTTATCTAAGACTAATTTAAAGAGTTCTATTGTACTCTGAAAATATTGTTTGAAGATACATGTATTATTATATATATAATGATTTCATAATTTTAGTTCTAAAAGTAGAAGAATATTGTCTTTCTAATTTAATATTTTATCCAAAAAAGTTTTTTTGTACGCTACCTATTTAAGTTAGTTCAAAACTTTAATTCATGTTAGTTACATTACATTGCATATAAATTAAACTAGATTAACAAAATAAATTTGTAATCATGATTTTTTTTGAAAATTGTAATTCTATCACAAATTGTAAACCACTTTGCAAATTTACCTTTAATGAATGACAATTTTACAAAATATTTTATCTTTTTATGAAAATAAACTTAATTAAATTTTCTAAATATTTATAAAAAATTTAGAAACTCAACTTTATCCCTTTAACACTAAACTTTAAACAATAATTACTAAAAAACCAAAATATTATTATATTTTGATAATGTGTATTTTTACAAAGTTATGCTTAAATTTAATATACAATCAATTTCTCCTTTTTTTTTTCTTATTTCACTCCAACCAAAATATTAATGTTTTTGAACGTTTTGGTCAATGCTTTTTCTCGAAAACGGTTGTAGTAAGTGAGAGAGATAGAAAACCCTAAAGCCGCTGTCGTTTCATCTTCTTCCTTTGAACATCGGAGTTTTCACCGACGAATCGAACTCTCTTTCTCAGGTAATTTCTCTTCCGCCTCCATCCATCGTCTTCACTTGTATTTATCTCAATTTAGCTTCACGATTTCTACAAAAATCAGTTGCTTTTTATTCTTCAATTGATTCATTGTATATACTTTTCATTGATTCATCTGATAAAATCTTGATTTTCTATTGGCATAGAGATTATTTTTTGAAAAGATTATAATTTTTTGAGGACCCTGTGTAATTATGCAGTTTACACTGGATTCAGAATATCACATACTTTTGTTCTTCTAGATAATTAGTGACAAAGATGATGATTGGGGTTAAGACTTGCTCATAATTATGCATTGTTTATTATTACTGGCTGTATGTTTTAGTTATTGTTCTGTAAGAAAAGAAAGATGAAAAACTTATCCACACTGTTTCTTTCTGGTTCCAGAAGCTGAAGACCTTTCAACCAACTCCTGCAAAAGTTGAACTGAAAGTAATTTGGATGATGAGAGATGTGATGAGAATGAAATCAAGAACTCTTGGGAGGAGAGGATGAAGAACCTACTCCGGTTTACTTTCTCTTTCAATGACAATTATTCGCTGGAGTGTATAATTTTGCAAAATTACATCTAAAACAAACTTTTTTGTTTCTATAGGCACCTGTAGTAAAGCCTGCTCAAAGAAAGCAGCAGCAGCAAAAGTTGTTGAAAAGGAAGTTCCAAAACAATCATCAAAGGAAGAACCTCTAGATCCTATTGCTGAGAAACTTCGCATGCAGAGGTATCTTCTTTTGTATACATTTCACAACTTGTATATATATTGGCTTCTTCTGTGGTTTGTTACCGTGCGAACCATGTGGCTTATTTTAGGCTTGTGGAGGGAAGCTGATTACCAGGCAACTGCTGAACTCTTTGGAGCAAAGACTGAAACAAAAAGCGTGTACATCTCTCATTCCCAAGTCTGGAAAGCGATTCTTGGAGTATGCTGAGATGCGATTTCTCGTAAACTTGTACCTTACGAGGTATCCCATATGCTCTTCTTGTCGCAGCTCTAATTTGATTCATCACCAAATGCGTTTTGCATTGAGTTTATGTTTTCTGTTTTGCAGAAAAGCTTTCACTATATTGGCTACTCAAGCAGTTTGATGCAGACTTTCTGTGGCCATATGAAAGCAGCTGATCGTTAAAGACATTGCTTCGTCCATTACGCAATAGCAATATGAAAAACTCAAGGCAGAGAAAGAAGCTGCTGCTGGCAAAAGAAGCACAGGTTACACCCATCACTCTTCTAGTGTTTCTCTTTGATCTTTTAAACTCGTTTGTTTAATTAGTCATTTCTTAGCCTAAGCATGCTCTCTGTTTCATCAAGTGATTAGATGATAATGTATTGTTTTTAAACTGCTGTTTCTTAGGGTTAAAAAGAAACAGCTGCATGTGGATAAGCCTCACTGCATGACTCATCACTCGTTCGGGTCCTGTTATGGCGCCATGGACGCATGATGATTTCATGTAAAAGCAAATGGCTTGAGATTATGCACTTACACCTCTGTATAGATATTAGCAACTAAAAAGATGTTTAAATCATCGGCGTTTTTTTGTTTAATTATCTGTTGAAGCAACACAAATTAGTAAAACAGAGTTGTCTGTTTCTCAGTTTCTCAACAATTTTTTTTAATATTAAATCGTTTTCTTCTTAACATCTTTTGGCTATCCTTTCCAGAATACTATCTATATTAGTTTTTGGTTCTGTCTCTTGCAAATCATCAACAAAAACTCACTCTCTACATTTCCCAATTGTTCTTTCTGTCTTGAAGATGGTGTGCTTTAATCTTTCTAGTGCAAATGGCAGATTTCTGGTGGGGATCTAATTCTCATCTGAGAAAAATTCACTGGATTGCGATCTTGAAGCTTTTATCCAGTTCTTGTTAGCAAAGTAAGCTTGAAAAATTCTCACTTTCCCTTACTGTTTGGTGGCTCAATATCTCAACAGTAGTTACTTTTCCTGATGTTGAGGCCACTTTGGATTACCCGACACTCTTACGCATGGAGAAGCTTCTTATTTGGTAGAGATTTACTAATCAAAAGTATCAAAAGGGTGGGTGATGGAATTTGATTCAGGTTTGCCTAGATATGTGGGTTTGAAGATGAGTTTGATGGTTACTATGTAAGGGGTCCATGGATTTAAAAAAGTGGTTTTTGATGTCAATCTTAAAGCCAGAAACCTCATTGATTGTAATGTCAGGAGATGGAATAGAAAAAGCTTTAGAAGAGGTTTTGTACCTTCAGATATTAGGATCCTTTTGCCAGAATCAGGCGGTGGTTTCGAAGAGGATTTATGGTCTTGGAAATTAACAAAAGTGGAGCTTAGAACATCTCCAATGTAAAATTCCATTTTTTTTCCAAAATAGAATAACTATATTATGAGGTTGGAAATGCTCTTACTCCAATGTGAAATTTGGGATATTAGCTAGCTACCTGAGAAGAATATTGAGTTGTGTAGTCATGTGGAAGCTCTTTCCTCTATGAATTGTTTGAAATCTCTATTGTGGAAGGTTCCTCCCTCAAAGTTGAGAGGTTATGATAGATGTCAACTGTGGTGATTGGTAGGGTAAATCAATTCATACTCACTTACTTTTTCAGTGTGATCTAGCGAGATAAAACTTGGGCGATGTCCAATATTCCCCTCTCCAAAACTGGGCTTCCCTCGATTCTTCTATCTTTTTAATATGAACTATCCTAATTTAAATTGCATAAAGAAATGTGCAAGTCATGTCAATAATGGGTTTGGCCCTTGGATTCTGTGGTATCTGTGGAAAAGTAGAAACAGTTTTTTTGGCTCAAGAAGTTGATGAGGAGGAAGAGATTCAATCCTTTCAAGATGTCATTTCTAAGTGTCCTCTCTTCCTCGGCTCAGGTTGGGTCCAAATGTGAATTTGCCATGGACTGATGCGAGAAATCAGAAACAGTGGGAGCGCTTTGGGTGGTTAGAGATGAAGCGTGGTTGGATTCATGAACATAATCTTTCTCTCGCTATCCCTCATCTGTTTTGGATGCCAAGATGGTTGTTACTTTCTAAGCCATTGAGAGCATGCGTAACTAAATAATTATGATCTTTGCATCGGACTTCAAGATGTTGGGAGCTGGCCTCCATCCAAATGACTGGCCAGCTCTGCAATTTCAAGCATTGAGGCTTCGTGTGGAGTTGAAGGCTTTTGAAAATTGGGATTTGCAGGTTGTGTCCCGAGGGAACCTTAGAGGTGGCACAGAGTGTCAACAATCTTGGGCTTTTCCAGTTGGCTGAATTCACTCTTTGTCAGTGAAAGAAGAACCTCTGTCCCTTAGTTTTAGTTGGTTAGGTGGTATATGAGTTGTACTTGGGGTATATAGGGAGTGTTGTTGTAAGGGATGGGTTTGTTTACCCGGAAGTGGTTGGTCTTTCTCTAATATTTGGTGAGCATGGTGTATCTTGCTGTGATGATTGTTATTCAGTCTGATGAATATATATTCCATTTGAGAAAAAGTATGATTATATATAAATATTTTTTTTGATAAAATTTATTTTGGTAATTTTGATTTTTGAAGGTTATTTTTCTGATTGTGAACACAAAAAAGACTTTTTTTTGTGATTAAAAATATTTCTAAGACTATGCTAAGGTATTTTTCTAAATTCAGT